>JAKSZP010012052.1:0-133009 GCA_022478985.1 Massospora cicadina
TTATAGATTACTTAATTTAGAATAATATCAGCTCAAAAAATTAATTAAGTTATGGAGCTACATAAAAAGTAACATGTTTAAAAACACGTTATAAGAATTATATCTGATGATGATTTTAGATGATGAGATCCAAACAACTGAAACTAACAAAATTTGGATGAGCATCAAATTGTTCAGTACGCCGAGAAAATGCATACTGTTGGCATCATTGATAAAGGAAACCCGTATTTACACCTCCTTTTGCCTAATGCTGCTGATGCTCTAACTTCCAGCTTGTCAGCCATGGCCTACCATTTGAAGCAGGAACTGGACAAAAATTTTCCTAAAGCCTCTTACCCTTTTGAATGTCTTCTGAGGCTAATAGCCAAGGTATCATATTGAATAATTTGTAAGGATGATTTTTTTGTTTGGATTACTACAAATAAAAATGCATGGATGTCCCCCTTTTTTGGTTGGGCCCCACTAGCACTAAAAAAGAAACTAAATCGTTTTAATTAAAATATTGTTGAATAATAAAATGGGGAAAATATCAACCCAAAAAAAGAGTTTTAAGAAGACATTGCCAGTATTTGATGTGATGAGCGAGTCAAAATCCTTGCTTTTAAAAAAGCCTTGATATATTGACTCTTAAACCAGCATGAACTGAACCTTAACATGAAGGAATTAGTACTAGATTCAATCAGGAAGCATTAATGCACGAGAATTGATGGAAACTCCTTAATGAATTATGTCCCCACTTCCAAAACCTTGAGAGGTGTGGCCCCCACCGCTGCGGTCATGAGGACAATGTAGAACAATGATGGTGCTAGCTAGTCGGTCAATCTGGAAGGCAATGAAAGATCCTGATCATATGAGACCGCAAAGGTCCTTGAGGCACCATGTCCCCGCATGCCCTATAAATATTGACGCTTTTTAGCTCAATATAGTAGCCTATACTCACCCCATCTTTTCATTTTTTGACCTCTCAACAAACTATAGCTTTGACCCCCATTTTTGAGCTTTGGTGTCAGCTAAGGTAACTGTTATGCCAAAAAAGTAGTGCTCACTACAGGGAGGTCAAGAACATAACTTTTCTCTCTCATTGCAATCACTTTTGCAACTTATTCAACTCAAGTCTGATTCTAGTTTGATAATCTCACAGAGGATATTAGTCTGCGCCCATGTCAGGGAGCAGTTGGGCAAGTAAGATAAGAGGAGCAGGTGGTAGGCCCACGGCCTCAAACGTTCAAAAACGCCCTGGAGAAACTGGCGGAATGAAAAAAATAAAAAACCTGCGGTCACTATTTCCCCAGAAATCCTCACTTGGCAAGTGCGATGCAACCAGTACATCAACACGACGCACTCCCAACCACTCTCGTCGGTGGAATATGGAGTCCATGTGTTTCTGGACATCCAACAAACAGCTCTATGGGAAAAATTTTGTGGGGATGTGTACACTTTTTTCCCAACTGCAGTGTATGTCGCACCTCACTCCATGTCATGCAGTTGGCTGGACCTTGGTTTTGAAAACAAGGAGGCAGCAGACGAAGCTGCTGTGGTGCGCGTAGTGATTGACCTCCCCAAAGGGCAACAGGTCTTCAAAACCAAACGCACCAGATGGACAAAATCCAACCAAATTTTCCTCACATTTGACCTTTTGCCTCCTACGGTAAAACGTGCCATTTTGGAGCAGCACCTGAAAGATGGTCTCACTGTATATGGCGAAATACAATCTTTTGAAATGCAATGCTTTATTCTGATGCCACACATGTGCACCAGCAAAGCCATCGCAGTTCTGAACCCAACCGAGGAGATCACAAAGGACCTAACCCAGATCCCACACTCCACATATATCAATATTGAAGGGTATACCACCCACCCTTTCCAGGTAACTGTGGACAGCGCGCCCCCCATCTTTCCCACTGTGACGCGTTTGGCCATAAGGCACATGCATGCCCCACCAAGGAGGGCATCACATTCCAAGAGCACCCCTCGGCGGCCATGGCCAGTGGAGAGGCGCACTATGAACCAACTGCAAGCACCAAAGAGGCTTTCCCGTGGGGAGCACAAGGCTGCTACCTACTGGTAAAACCTATTTCCCCGTAAGAATGGAAGAAGGCCAAGCAGGCCCACAGGGCCGTGGCCAAGGAAGTGGCTAAAGTCACCACCGCTATACCACACTCCCAATGCCAGGAGGACATCGAAACCTTTGTGGTGGAAGCAACTTGGGAATCCTTCAACTAATCAGATTGGGAAGCCCATGCTGATTGGGCCAACCAATCTGAGGATCCAATGGGTGACTCAATCTCACCCGATCTTTGCAACCAAGCTCTGATTTGAAACCAACTTGGGGTCCAACCTACCTGAAAAATTTATCGACCTGATTGATGGTGCACTGAACTCATCTGCACCGGAAAAACTTCGCTCAACGTCAGGGAAACAAAAAGTGAAGGTAAAAGCCAAAGCGAACCTTTCTGCTAAGATCAACAAAACCACCAATAGCGTTGCTGCAAACACCTGCGCTGCCATGAAGGCCCATGGGGATCTAGAGGAGGCTAGTGGGCCCAGGTGCCCACCCCCTCACACCTAAGTTGTGATAGGGGAAACCTTCACTTTAGGGATGTTGAATATCATCAGACTCAAGGCCTCGCCATCCTGGGTTAGGAAACTGAGTTTTTTACAAAAAAATTTACCTGTGGATATCCTGGCCATCCAGGAGTCCCACTGTCCACGAGGTTCTGAGGATGCTTGGAAAACCATTTTTCCCATCCCTATCCTTTTGGTCAGAGCACTGTGGGGTGCTAATTCCAAAAACAATTTTTTCAAATTTTTATTGTCAGAATCCTTCCTCAATGGCTGAGTCCTCATTGTCACTTTCTCGTGGGCTGATGTGGCGCATGCTATTGTCAACATCTATGCCCCAACCTGTGCACAAGAGCGTTGGGAATTTTTCTTGTCAGTCAAATACCTCCCATTACCCCAGACCCTTTTGTAGTTGGCGACATGTACTATTGGCTAAACACACCCACGGACTGTTGGCCTTCCTCCTCCTAAGCACCCCAGGGTCACATAGAACTTCGCGTTCTATAGACCACCCTTGGGTTAATGGATGCACTGCCACAGCAAGCCCCACTGCTCAAAAACATGATGCGCCCCCACATCCACAACGGCCAATTAAGGTCCATGACCTGCATTGACCTTATCCTTATGCTGGCGAAATTCCAACCCCACATTTCCCACTTCAAAACAACAAAAATTGAAATCTCTGACCACTGACTGGACTCGATAACCTTACCACCTACCTGTCACAGTGTCTAAGGCCCACATTGGTGCAAACTTCGCCCTCCCAAACTTGCATCGCCAGGATTTTCCACTTGGGTAGAATCAGCAACTTTGGCAAAAGAGTTTGTTACACCGTTTTGTGCGGGCCCCATCTCTACATGGTCAACCTTCAAAGAGGATACCATCCGCCACTCTTGCCACCTCTCCTCCCAGCGCTCACAAGCCACATCAGCTGTCATTTCGCGCGCTCTGGCAGAGTTGGCACACCTGGAGTCTAACATCCCAGCTACAGGCTACAGCCCTGCATGGGGCTGGAAGTGGGTGGAAGCAGCCGCCCACCTCAACGCGCTCAAAAGGCAACACAAACATTGGGTTTGTGTTCAGTACAGGGCCAAACGCATTACAGAGGGCGACAAGTGCACTACATATTTTTTTAAAAAAATTTTGCACCACACCAGAGCGTGGCCTGCACACAGGTGCAAAGATCGGATGATTCTGTTGCGGATATGCCAGCTGAAGTGGTAATCAAAATACAAAAGTATTACTCCAATTTATACTGATCCAATCCAATTCAACCTGCCAAAGTGGCGGAATTTTTTGACCAAACCCACATCCGCACAATTTCCCAATACCCAGAAATAATGAATTTGATTACTCCAAATGAACTATGGACAGCCATCCGCGGTGCACCAAATCGGAAATGCCCAGGCCCAGATGGCATTTCATATGAATTCTATAAAAAGTACTTCAAATATATATCCCCATTGCTGCTTGCCTCACTTAACCAGAGCCTTCTGGAAACGCGTCTCCTACCAGGAGGACAAGAGGCCTTCACCGTCACACTCTTCAAGAAAGGGGACAAACTAGACTTAGCCAACTGGCGCCCCATTTCTTTAACTAACATGGATACAAAAATTTTAACTAAAATCATGGCTAACCGTTTAGGGATTGTAGCGTCTGCCACCATCTCCCCAGAACAATTCAGTTTCATACCCAGAAGGTCAATTTGGGACAACGTGCACTCTGTGGCTAACGCATGCCAGTCCACAGCCTCTGGGGCACTTGTATTCTTGGACCAACAGAAGGCCTATGATAGAGTAAGCTGGGAATACCTCAGGGCCTGCCTCCATCAATTCCGCCTACCCCCTCGCTTCATCAACTGGTAATGCTGCTCACGGAATCTGCAACAATGGCTGTGCATGGCCCTGGCTTCCTAATGGAAGTAGTCCGCCCTCAAAGGGGCTTATTACAAGGGGACCCCCTTAGCCCACTCTTATACAACTTCAGCCTTGACCCATTACTTTGAAACGTGAATGTCCAACTCACTGGGGTCCATGTACCAGGCCAAGCCCCAGTCAAGATGATGGCATTTGCAGACGACTGTGTGGTTGGGGTGTCTAATAATAAAGACGCAAATGCACTTGAAGCTCTCATACAGGAGTATTCCCGGGTAAGTAATGCTGCACTGAATGCTTCCAAAACCAAAATTATCCTCCTTGGTCAGTATCAAACCTGCTGGGCCCCAGCAACTAGTGCCCAGCCCGGCCCTCCTGCTCGCACATGTGCTCGCCCTCCTAGCTCAACCCACACTGCCCCACTAGTGCTCCCCTTTGTGCCACGCCCTACCATAGGGCCAGTCCGCCATCTGGGCGTGTGGGTGGAGGCAGGCGGGTACGCATCAGCAGTAAAGGAAAGTCGTATTCTAGACAACGTGATAAAGCGCATCGCCTCCCTCAGAGCCCACCCTTCTTCCCTTACTGGCAGGGTTGTTTTAGCCAACTCTATGCTCCTCTCCAAAGTCTGGTTTGGAGCCCACGCCATCCCCTTCTCCCCAAGCTTTTTCAAATCCTTGTATGCCCTTCTACAAGGATGTCTTTGGTCAGGCCACCCACCATCAGTACAGCTAGAGGTCATGTTTGGCCCTCATCATCATGGTGGCATGGGCCTGCTTGACTTCAAAGCCCATGCTGCCAAGATCCTGGGCACCTAGATTGTGTCTGTCACCGCCCCTACGCTCCCCTCCCAACACTGGTCCCACGCGGCCCGCTCCAACTTCTCCCGCGCCTTGGGCCTTAACAATCCATCAAGCCCTCACTCCTTGATGAAATACCTGGCTTCACACCCATCGGCCACAGGTCCTCACGGGACTAAAACCTACTACAAACGAATCCTCCTCTCCATGCAGAGCGCTGAGTGAAGAATTCATATTATTGGACACACAGCCCAGAGAGGCCGCCCCTCTCCTCAGTTCAAACAAGAGGTACAGGGGCTACCCATCCAAGATGGCGTGATCCCCACACGAACCCATGTCCTATCCAGGGTGGACTACCTGGACATGATGGACATCTCTTACTCCATTGAGACTCAGAAGACTATTTGGAACTATGCACACCATCCTCTGTTGCAGCCTCAAATCCGTTCCCATGTGTGGCGCTGCCTGAGGTGGGTGTACCATATGGCTGAGCGCTCTAACGCTTTACACTCATCCTGCATCATGTGTGGCCAGTATGAAACGCTGTTTCACCGCATGGAGAAGTGTCCTACCTCTAAAGTGATATGGCGCGAAGTTCAACGTCTGCTTGGCCAGGATCAGACACATCCCTTCAGTCTGTCAAGAGATATGTTTGCTTCATCAATGGCCTCCCCCCTTCCACCCTCCCTCCATGCTCTGGTGGTCGCAATTGCCATGTGGACTATCCACACGATTGTCTTGGAAGCCATCGCAGGCTCCACCCCCACCCTTCCAGAAGCTGTCCACAGATTCCGGTCCCATTTGGTGGACCACTTTCAGGCGTGGATGTTTGGATACCTCCCACCACATCGCTGACAGCTGGTCTCCTCCTGGTTCCCAGTTTGGATCATCAAATTAGACCCTTTCCTCCACACGTGTTCAATTGTGGCTACGGCCTCCTCACACGTTCCCTCCCCCTCCCCATAGTGACGTTCCCGCTGGCAACAAGAGATAGCTTCGCTTCTCTGGGGTGCCTTCCCTGTTCTAAGTTTTGTTTCTTTCAGGTCAAATTTGGAAGTGTACATCCCATGGTTGGCCTTCCTCATAATAAATTTATATTTAAATACAGGGAGGTCGAGATGTCCTAGTTAAACGCCTCTCACAAAATAATGGAGAATATTAGCAGTCAAGAAAACTCAACCTGCTTATTGGTTATGAGGTGTCACTCACTTGATTAGCATTTTTTATAATGAAGTACCACCTATACAGCCTGAAAGCTTAAAGTTTTGGGCCACATTCCAGTTCCTTCCACCTTCTGTTGAAATTAATTAATACCAACTTCAATATGAGAAACTTAACAGAATTATTTAACAGTTTATCTAATGGCATCTAATCTATGGGAGGCTACTCAAGTCACTCTCACGCTTCTTTGGTGCCTTCTACCATGAAAGATCTATATACCTCGTCCAACTACTAATTGGAGAACTGACTTTAGGTTTTTGCGCTATCTTTAAAATTTTGTCCATCCCGTCATTCATCACCTCCTACAGTTAATCAGAAAGCACCATTATGAAGTCTCACGACAACTAGGGCTTACAAAAACTTTACATTACCATGTTGTTGAAAGCTATAACGCGGCCTCCTCCTTCATTCACAATAACTGAGAAGTCATTGTCAGTAAATGACGATTAATCAATGTAGTCCAAAAACAGGTCCCAGTGTTGGATAGTGGGTTTTTAGGCTATCTCAAGGACCAGCTTCGTTGGAATGTACAACTCCTTGAGGCTACTTGGAACCAATGCCTCACCAAGTTGAAGACCTTGTGTGGAGTCTTCAGAAACACTATCAGGAACTGGCCTCTTGAAACTTTGCATCTGGGAGTGAAGTGTCTGAG
This sequence comes from Massospora cicadina, assembly GCA_022478985.1. Classification (NCBI taxonomy): domain Eukaryota; kingdom Fungi; phylum Entomophthoromycota; class Entomophthoromycetes; order Entomophthorales; family Entomophthoraceae; genus Massospora; species Massospora cicadina. Next base: position 7,107 of record JAKSZP010012052.1, read on the forward strand.
GGACCTAGGGGACAGGTAGGTCCCAAAGGTCTTGAAGGTTCCCAAGGGCCTCGAGGGCCATCTGGTCACACAGTGACCAAACCTGGCGACCTTGATGACCCATGATGAAAGGAAGTCTTGGCCGCCACAGCTGCCTTATAAGACCAAATCTCTAATGTGGCCCAAGGGTGCAAGCTTTGAGTGGACGGGGCCTCCCTTAACCCTAGAGTCTCAATTGAGCTCCTCGCAGACAAAATAGTTAACCTTTGCGCCTTCATCAGCTTGCCAAAAATTGCATTTCCCAGATTGAGAAAAACTTCTGAGAATTCAAAAACCTCTTGAACAACATAAAAAGTCAGCTTCTTTTTCAGCGCATCAACATCCAGACATTAAAATAACATGTTGCGCACAAGGCCTTCATCTCCTCCATAAACCAAAGCTGGTATGATGTCCAAGAGGACCTTAAGGGCTTAAGGTGACGGCTGGATCAGCAGGCTCTCCACGACTATGTGGAGACTGAAATTTCTGAGCCTGCACCAATTCCTGGTGTTAATACCCTTTTCACTCTTCTAAACTAATCTTACCCTGGTTTTTAGGAAAAGTTCATTCCTGGTAAAAAAGCATCTTCTCTTTCCTATATGCATATGAGAGTTTTATAGAAAAGACTACTGATTGGCGAAAAGTGAAGAATATACACTCCTGCCTTAACAGCACCGCTTGGGAGATTGTGTCTCCTATTCTAAAAGAATGCCACACATGGGAATAGGTACAGACCTCCTTAGTCCAAGAATTCAGCAGAAAATAAACCCTGGACAATCAAAAAAGCGTTCATGGGTATCTTCCTGAACAAAGGAGAGATCCTCGTGGAGTTTGCCAGCCATTTATACGCCCAAGCACAGCACTTAGTAACCACAAATAAAATTAACTTGGATGAAACATAACTGCTGTCAGGACCACGGGGTTTGTACCACGTATTGCTTAATTTTTGAGGACAAGAGACATGAAGTTCCTGGGTTATAAATCATAAGTTTTACTTTTCTTGGCTAAAAGTCTTCACTCAGGATAAAATGTCTTGAGTAGCAAATCCAAGATATAAGTTCATCCCTAAACACAACTAGAGGTAGGCTAATTTTTAATGGAAAAAAAGAAAGTGATCTTTATTTGCTTAGAATCATCATTATATGGGAGATCAGGGAGATTTTCTCATTCAATCTCTAAGCGTTCTAAGCTAAGATCTATACTTGTTACAAATTGAGGATTCTACAGCAGACTTGTCATCTCGGTTGAACAGACTTTGATTTCCAGATAGATTGGGTTGAACCTCACGATTAGGAAGCTTTGGAGGAGCAATAGTTCACATAAGTAGGGGTTGATATCTAATGTCAGAAGGCTGTGATTTTTAAGGATTATCCCCAGTAAAGCTTTGGTCTGTTTCATTGGATCAAGCACGATTCTCCTTGGCTGGCACATCCAAAACTTTGTAATTTTGGTAGGAATCTCAACAACCGCTGTCATCTCCATGTTGGGATCTCATCCTGAAATTCAGATGCATATGATCGGCCAGAGGAAAGGTTTTACATGCATTTGGGAAATCAAGTAAGTGCTTACTGAGATCCTAATATTGACCCTACACGCTAAGGCCACCACTTCTGTCTCCTCTAACCATCCTTGGGTCCTTATTAGTAAGAACCAGAAAACACCTCAACCCTAATGTACTTACTGCAATGACTTCCATCACAGCATCAAGACTTGCTGGAAAATAATTGGTGAGGAGGTAGGAAAAGGGCCGTCAGCATGTAAGACGAGGCATTCCATGCTGACATCTCTACCACGCCTCAAGAACCATCTTTGACCTCTAACGAACCTGGAGCTATCATACTTGAAGGAGAAGTCTCAGTAATTATTGATAATAAAGAACTTGATAATGCTTAATCTTCTTCTGATTAATCTCTTATGTTTCTCATGTATCTTCATCAGTTTGGGAGTCTGGTTACCCTCGTCACTGTTTGAGTTCATTAAATTCCGGTTCTCACATTGTTGACAGAGTTTCACCCATAAATGTTAAAATCCAAATTGGTGAACATATCAGGATTGCTCCAGATTTTCTCCATACATGGAGTATAGCTTGGATGGACCGCAGTTTACATGACCCATAGAGGCCTATTCTTCTTTACCTATCTGATTTGGGAAGGTTTCTGTAAATAGCCCAACCAAAGCATTGGATAACCCGAGCTATGTGATTCTTCTTAGAACTCAGTTCCTTGAATACTACTCTGCAGTAGTACATTATGACGAAGGATTTCTATCCCTTATAGGATATTAGGCTCCCTTAATCTTTGAAACCTCACGTGACTCCAAAGCAGAGATCAAGGCTCAGGCTTGCCTATTAGAGAGTGAGAGCCAAAATTATCAGCTCGAGTATCATGTAAGGGGGTTTTGTGTACAGTTGCCCTTGCTTGCCATTTATAACCATGAAGACATGCCAAACAATCTACTTAAGTTAACCACTATACCTACGAAGTCCCAAGTTATTGTTGATACCTGGGTCCACATTAGCATCCCATTTGGATACCTGATGGAGATCTGAGGTATAGAAAACCCGTCTGCTAAATATATCCTAACCTGTCTGGGATTCTAGATCCATCCAATACTGGATCCATATTTGCGGCGTAGGCTAACATTTTTGACAAACCTAGGGTAGGGGCCCAATATCCTGCCACGTATGTTCGCCTTCTACCAGTTGAGGCTGTCAATGATGTCTTATGATTCAGTAATTGAGTGATTTTGGGTTGGAGACGCTCCCATCAGTGGTTCTAGTCGACGCCTTTATCAGAAAGAAGCTCATGGGAACAACAGTGCCATATTTAGGAACAATTAGAGGAGTACTCCGACATTTTTTAGGCCTTGACCTACAATTTTGGGAAAAAATGAGTGGGGTTCTACATTGTGTGGAGGCTGGGGACGCTCCCCCTTTTGGTCAAGAACTTATAAAAAAATAAGGTTGAAGAGGCCCAGGTGGTGATAGAACTTAAAAAACTACTCAAAGTTGGACTATTGATGCCTCAAGCAGCCCTTGGTACTCTCCCTTCCTATTGGTTTAAAAGAAGAATGGATGTCATTGGGTGGAGATGGACTACTTCAGGATATACTCCATTAATAAGAAGGACAGTTATGACTTGCCCAAAACGCTGACTTTCTCCACTTGTTTGCCAGGTCATGATACTTTTCATGCAATGGATCTATCAAAAAAAATTGGAAAGTAGAGCTCGCCCCTGAAGACCAAGCCTTATGTGTGCGTTCATAGCCAATGAAGGGCAGTTCAAACCTATGAGGATGTACCAGGGCCTTTGTAAAGCACCAGCAACCTTTCAAAGCGCCATGGACGGTATCCTCAAAGACTTAAAGGTAACATTTTTCATCATATATCTTGGTGAATTTAGAGCTTCTCAAGAACTTTCAATGATCATGTGGAGCATCTTTGGGAAGTCTTTAATCATCTTAGGAAGATTCTGATAAAACTCAAACCCACGAAGTGCTCCTTCTCCCAGTCTGAGATGGAGATCCTCAGGCATAAGGTCTTAAAGGATAACATCCAGACCATTCCAGATAAAGTCAACGCCATTAAAATGAAGTCGCGCCCCTCAGAGCCTGAGGGATATTCAAGTTTTCCTTGGCATGGTGGTCAATATTGTCAGTTCATCCATCTGTTTTCTGACCTGGCCAAAACTCTAATTACCTCCTGCAGAATAACGTTCCTTTTGAGTAATGGCCGGAACAATAAAAGTTTTTTTGCGTTGAGGACCTCTCTTTGCACCAAAACCATTTTACTTCATCTTCGTTTTAGTCAACCCTTTTTGCTATTCATGGATGTGAGTGATGTCGCCGTTGGGACCATCCTAGACCAGCATGATAAAGTTCATTCAATCATCTAGAAGCTTATTTCATCAAGACCTTGAGCAAGGAAAACAGAAATATAGCGCACTGAATAGAAATGCTTAGCTGTTTTGCTAGCAATCAAACTTTTGGACTTTTTTCTATAGCACCCACCTCACCATCATCACTGATCATTCCTCGCTCTGATGGTTGCCGCAGATGAAGGACCCAATTGGCCGTTTATCTAGATGGTCCCTTAAGGCTGCAGAGCTACGATTTCACTATTGTCCATCATACAGGATCATTTCACCAGAGTGCCGATGGTCTCTCTAGAATGCCAGTACAGCTGCCTTGACCCTGAGGAAGCCCTACTATATGATAAACATACGTGGATTTGTATAAAGAATCAAGTCTTAAGAATCATATAAGATGATGCTTTGTATGATGAGTTCCAAGAATCAGGAATTGTTTACTAACTGATTCTACTTCTGTTTACCAAGTTTTTTAAAAGGACAGCACAAAATAAAAGAGTATTAGGAAGACATAAATACATAAGGATAAAGAAACGAGTTTTAAGTACCATTATTAATAATACTTTTAAAATATGAGATTTAAACAACTGAAACTGATTCATTTTATTTTAAGTATATAATTGGATAACCAAAAAAGATAAATCGCTGTTCTATAAATTAAATGAGCTCTGAGAAGACATAAAGCTTTTTTATAATAAAGCAAGTTTTTTAGGAATAATCTTTAATGCTTTTATATGATGAGATCCAAAAAACTGAAACTAATTCAGTTAAATAAAAATTATTTCCTAACTGTTATCATGTATTAGCACTAAATCAAATTTTACGCATGTCAGACAGATGTCTTTCCATTGCCCTTGGTTGATCACATCCATCCTATATAAAGTTTCAAAATGAAAACAATCAAGTCAGTACTAATGCCCATGCCTTGCATAAAAATTATCCAGTATGAACAGTTTTTTTACCAATGGTTGAGGATTGGAAGGGGCTCAGGTGGGCTTTTTTACTAACATGAGTAAAAACATAATCTATGGTAAATATAATGGTGGGATTTGCCAACATTTTTAGCTTCCTAGGTTAAAGAATATGCTGGTATGCTAAGGGATAAGTCCCACTATTGGATAATTTTAATATTAGATGACTTTAATATTGATTAAATAATACCTGCAGATTTTGGGGTAATTTACTGGGTTCAGATCCACTGGGGTAGATCTGAGAAAATGCTTAAGATCCCATTGGGCAGAGCTGCTAATGGAATAATTCATTGATAATTAATCACTGATTACTATTGGATATACTGATTAGGATTGTCCAGGTTTCTACCACTGACCATTTTAGGGATTTATTTATGAGTTGTTAGGCGAGTGATGCTGCCTGCAACTAGTGAATTGACCAGTTGGTTTGAGACCTTTACATAATGGGTAAAGAGTCCCATTACCTAAGCATGTCGCTAGTAAATGTGGTTGTTTTGCTATGATTTAGGAGAAACGTTATGGATACGTTCTCTTTCTCTTTCGATTTAAGGTTTCTGGAATGTCCAATGGAAGAATCCTTAGCCCTATGGAGAAACCTATTGATGGAAGAGACCTTATAGTAAAATTCAATGGCAATGGCTGCCATTTCACTACTGAGGCGCCAACAAAGGAGTTGGGCGCCAAATTCTCACTTTAAATTCCCTTTTTTTATAAAAATAAAGCATTTTTAGTTCTACTTATTTTCAGTTTATTATTTTTTAATAAATTATTTGTTGACTCTTTTGTGTGATAAAAAATAGGATCAGATATCCTTAGAAGAAAAGCAGATTTCTGCATACTCAGAGTGATGGGAACCAAGGCTTAAAACATCTAAATTTAGAATTAGATTAAGTTCATCTGGAAATGAGAAGAAGTCCTATTTGTCAGTATAATCAGCAATAAGAGGAGCATTCCAAGTTTAGCGTTGAACCACTTAATAACCGTTTATCTATATTCAGCTACAAATGATAGTATTAATTCTATTATCATTTATATATCTAATTTATTTAATCAACGCGGATAGTGAACATAATAAAAGAGCCTGTGCGTTAATCTCTAGGACTAGTATCAGCGGAACCTCAGATTTTAACATATACTTTTTTATTCCCTATTATTGGTACCTATATCTATATAATCAAACTATTTAAATACCCTTCATAATTTACAAGCCTCAAAATCTGATTTTCATATATATTGAGATATACTAGCTTTACTTTAAATACCAAATACTATTTAAAACCACTTGTGCTGCATTTATTATATGTATGATATGAAGATTTTTATAGCATGTTGCCAACACTTTAATAGTTTCCATATTTGTTAACAATATCATAGTTTAAGACAATGATAAATTTGCATCAGCTACACTAGAATCAAGCATAAACAAATTGGTTATTGATCGCCACCCCAAAAGATCACCAAACAATTGAAATCAAATGACAACAATACTTAATTGAGTATCAAGTTGATGTATAAAAGGAGAGATTCCAATCAGTTTTGTCATTAGGAGTTGACAATACAATGTAAAAATTGATGGTATAAAAATAATGGTAATAAATTTCTCATAGATGGTATACAGAAGCGCTTTTACAAGAGCTTATGAGCTCCAAGGCAAAGATAGATGTCAAGACAATGATCATCCCTCAATCCAGAATGAAACAGAAGACCATGATCAAGAAGGACCAAGATATCCCTGTGCCATGGTTTCCACAGTTGAAGTATATGTAGAAATTTAGATGCAATAATGTGTCATGAAATTATCTAAACTTAATTCTGTGAACCTCTTTGTTACATATTCTCATTAATTAAAGATATAATAGTATATTGTCAATATTAACCAGAGATGCCTGTTCTTAACAAAGCCTACTCATTACATAAGTAGCGTTATGTCATTGTCACTGGTAAAAATATTACTTGAGCCATACAGAAATTCATAGGAACTATAAACCTCCACTTGGTAGGTTATGTTTCAAAATAAGCTACAAGAACTTGGTCCTTTATTAGAAAGTTGACTATTACATGTGTTGTTTGACCTCAGTGTGCTATAAAGGACCACCTCTTCTCAAAAATCTGCATAACAGAATAATTGATTCATGGACCAGGAATGCTTTCAACAGTGCCTTGCGTATATAGTTATTGGAAATGGCTAGGTAGGTTGGATAAGTTGCACATAAATTGAAGTGAAATTTCTTTTTTACCATATACATCTTTTTTCAGCTTCGTTTATTAACAATTTTTCCCACACCGTGGCAACTGACCCAACAGAGGTCAAAAAGGAAGTACACCGCTACTACACTAAACTATATCGTGACACCCCAATGGACCTCCAAAAAATTAAGATTCAATACACACCGCTGGAATACAAAGCACACCGCCGGACTACAACATCCTAAACATAATCACACAGGAGGAGCTCTGGGACACAGTCTGTAGCGCACCACGTAGGAAATGCCTGGGGCCTGTTGGGATACCTTAAAAAATGTTACAAAAACTGTTTCAAGCAGATCGCCCACCACCTCATAGCATCAATGAACCAGTGCCTGCAGGAGAAACGCCTCCTTTGTCATAACCATGTTCAAAAAGGGTGACAAGCTGGACCTGGCCAAATGGAGCCCAATTTCACTCTCTAACACAGATACAAAAATACTTACAAAAATTTTAGCAACCAGATTAGGCACATTAGCCTCCAATATCCTGTCAACCAATCAGTTTGGGTTCATACCAGGGCGTTCAATCTGGACCAATATACACTCCATCGCCAACATATGTGTAAAAAGTTTCAGTTTCAGGTTATTATTGGCAAATAACCCTAGTGATCTTTTACTGCACAAGTTCTTTTTTCTTGTGCACTTTGTCCGCTTTGTATAATATAATATATTATTGATTGATAATAGTATGACGACTATTATCCATAGTTGAGTATGAATTCTTATATCTCAGCCCAACGCTCGTCCAGTATTCCTGATTAAATACTTGTGATGTCATGATCATAGGGATTTGTTCCCTCATTCTGTCCAACCCAATAATTTCTGAGATTCTCTATTAACAGTCTCTTCAGTCCAACACATAGTTGGCAGAATCCCCAATAGTGTCTCCTTCTTCTCTAGATCCCCGCTATGATCTTTACACTTTTATCTAAGAGTCTCCCAATTATTTCACACAGCAATAAGATCCTAGAGAATAATAGCACAATTGAAAGCTGATAATAGTTTTTTACTTAACCTTTATACTGGATGAACAACTTAAAACTATATATCTGTAATATGATCTGTTTATCTGTTTTCTATTGTAGTGAATCCTAGGATATTTATAGTGGGGATTCGGTCGTCTAACCCTCAGTTGACACCTTTTCAATATAACAGCAGCCGTTGCCATTGAATCACCCATCCTCATCTCAGCATTGATAGTCTTCCCCATCCTGATTAGGATTTCATCGTTGGACATCCTTGAGACCTAAATGAAAAGAGTTGGAAAATGTGTATCTAACGTTTTCCTCTTGATCCAAGCAAACCAACCATATTTGGCTAGAGACCTGCTTAGGTAATTGGACTTATTACCCATCAAGGCAGTTCACACACCAAACAATCGATTCACTAGTTGCAGGCGGCATTACTAGCCTCACAACTTGCTATTCATTCCCAATCAGTTGATGAAACCTGACCAATCCTAATCAGTACACCTGATAGTTAATCACTATCAGATGCCCTATTTCATTGGCAACTCCATCTGATGAGATCTTAAGTTTTCATCCAATTTGATCCTCAATGGATACAACCAGGAGATTATCCCAAAATCCCCCAAATGTTGTTCCTCCAAAACTTAGGCCAACTAATTTCTGATTCACTTCGCTTTAGGGAATTTATCCCTAGCTATACCAGAGTAATCTAGAAGGCTGGGAATATGGGCAAAAATTTCCAATAATATGTCAGTTTAAAGCAACTGGAGCCCTTGTATTACTAGACCAGGAGAAGGCATATGACTGCGTTAGCTGGCCATACATGAAGGAATGCCTGAGCGCCTTCAAACTCCCACCAAGATTCATAAATTGGGCGATGCTCCTTACAGAATCAGCATCCATGGCAGTGTTTGGCCATGGCTTTCTAACCAACAAGATCGCACCACGCAGAGGGCTCAAACAAGGGGCCCCCTCAGCCCGCTGCTGTATAACTTCATCTTTGATAAACTCCTTTGTGTTGCTGACTCACGCCTTTTGGGCATAACTGCACAAGGCCAGTCACCAGTCAATATACTAGCCCTCGCGGATGATTGCATAACTGGTATAGCTAACAACAATGATGCCCGCCAACTGGAACGCACATTAGAGGATTATTCCATTGTGAGCAACGTGTCGCTCAACAAAGGAAAATAGAAATTATCCTCTTATGCAAGTACACCAATAACTGGGCTACAACACCCAAACCCTACAGCTCCCCACGAAGGAACAACCCCCTCATCCTTCCCTTTGAATCACCTCCTTCAACAAGTCCTGTCCGCCACCTTGGGGTATGGCTTGAGGCAGGGGGGTACACCAATGAGACAATGGAGAACAACCTACTACAGCGGATGTCCAACCGCATTGCCTCCCTTAATGGAAGATCTCCAGGACTAATGGGGCGAGTAACAGTTGCCAACTCAATCATCCTCCCAAAGCTGTGGTTCCCCACACACGCAATATCCTTCTCACCTACTTTGATGTCCTCAATCCGCGCACTTATCCAGGGATGGCTGTGGAATGGGACCCAGCCACCTATACAGGTGGAAACACTCTTTTGCTCACGCTCCAGTGGAGGCATAGGCCTAATGGACTTTGAGGTCCATGCCAGCCATATACTGGGCACCTGGATAAAGGAAGTACTAGCCTCAGACCTCCCGCAACAACACTAAACCAGAGCAGTGAGGGCTAACTTTGCACAGGCGCTAAAAGTATCAAACCCACACAACCTGTCAAGCCTGCTCACATACCTTGCAAACTACCCCACAGCAGCAGGCCTTCATGGAACTCCCCCACACTTCAAACGCCTCCTCCACACCATTTAACAGGGTGTAGTCCATCACACTCACAGGAACTAGTCAGGGAAGAGCATGCCCATAGCCCACTTCACGCTAAGGAACGCAGAGGACAACCCCCAGAGGGACACACATGACGTGGCCCCAGTCATTGCAAGAATATACTACCTGGACGCTTTAGAATCCAATATAATCTCACAACACAGAAGACAATATGGAGGCTAACACACCATCCGCTCCTGCAATCATGGTAAGAACTAACACATGGCGTTGCCTCAGAAGAACCTACAGAACAGCCGATTGTTTTAACTTCTCCATGCAGAGTGCGCAGTGTGTGGAGGAGATGGCACCCTACACAACTGCCTTGAAGTATGCCCCCCATCTAGAGCCATATGGCAGGAAGTTGCGCGCCTTCTAAAGATCCAAAATACTCAGGAATTATCAATCTCCAGGAGCCTCCTCATGCTCCAACTTGAATCCCCAATACCACCTACCCTCCACTCCCTAATGGTAACCATTGTAATGTGAACAATTCACATAATAGCTTTGGATGCTTTTTAGACTCTCCCTGGATTAAGTGAAAGCCTTGTCCAGGAAGAAAATCGATATAAACATACAAAGGGCATAATTTGCAGATGGCCCAATAATTTAAGAATGGAGTTCAATTCAACTAGAATACCAAATTTGGGGCTTTGCCAAATTATGCTGAATTTGGGGAGTATGTACATTTCCTATTTTTATATAATCTCTATCCACTCTTTATCTATTCCCACATATCCTAGTATTGGGACTTTCCTACAGGTCTCATGACAATACCCTTAAATATCCCTATTCATATCCTTATATTTTGAAGCACTATAAATAGTGCTAGATTATTTTAAATAAAATACTTCTCATCAGAACTCTTATTTTATTTTAATTTACTTTAATGGAGAACGTCTCACCCAAGGCTGCTAACTTCAAAGCCCTGCCTTCAGATGATTGTGCTGCCAATGATTCCTTCCTGGTGGCCTGACAAAATGGTGCACCCTGCCAGGTCGCTTCCAAGTTGCACCATGAGGATATAGCCTCAACCTTTAACAATAAGAGTTATTAATCCTCAGTATTACCCCGGACCCTGATCTTTTAGCATACCTACACTGGAATGGCCATGATGCAATAACTTTGGGAAGTAATTTTACCAAGAAGAGCTTTATGTGTCCTAGTGAAGAAGGTCCTATACGGTTCAGAACACCAGGCCAACTCAAGCCCTAACTCGATTTATTGTATTTGCCTGAAATAATTAAAACAGATGTCAAAGAGCAATATAGCCAACATCATAAAGTGAAGAGATTGAAAAAGGCAATACTTTATTATATGCAGGAAGCGAAATATAGCAAGGAAGAATGGGACAACAACTAAAGTGATGCTTGGGAAATATCACACAGAGAAATGACTACTGGCTTATAAAATGGGTTTCCAATTATGAGGAGAAACTCTTTAGATTTCTCACCAAAGTGAAGCATTATAAAAAGAAACTGACCAAATTGGTGCTTAGACTCCAGTCAAAGAGCGAAGGTCAAACAAATTTGAATGCTCAGAATTTAAAACAAAAATTGATTTAAATACTAACAATAACATTTATTTAGGCAACTAATACCCAATTCTCCGCAATGACGTCATTTCCCACTCTGATTTTGTGAAAGAAATCAGAACAAATTTTATGGGGTGTTTGGAAGTAAAAGCACCAAACGTAAATTTGGACAAGCATCATCTGAGCAATTAGACCAAACAAAGTTGGGCCAACAAGTCAAGAATTAGCTTCCAAATTCAATGAAGGCAGCAAGCTGCAGGAATTTTTGGGTAGCCCCAAAAGCAATTGGTGCGACAATGTGATTCAAACACCAGGTAAGATACCTGGGACTTACCTTTGCACCATTGGGAATAAGCTCGATGATTCTTTTCCAGCTATGCTACCACTTTCTGAATTCAATGGCGCCCCTCTAAAAATCGGACCAAATATTACTAAAATAAAGTATTAAGATTACCTGGCTCAGCCCTCAGATTCAGATAGTGCTGATCCCACCAAAAACAAGAGTCCTGAAAAAATGAATCTTGATAACTCCTTTCTGATAATCCAATTGCTTTCTGACTTCAGCGGCGCCCCTCCTGAGATCAGGCCATAAATTACTAAAGCAAAAATTCTGGGTTAACTGGTTTGACTCTCAGATTGGGATAGCGCTGATCCCAACAAAGATGAGAGTCAAGAAAAAGCAAAGCTCAATGGCTCCTTTCTGGCAATGCTACCACTTCCTGATTTCAATGGCGCCCCTCCTGAGATTGGGCTGAATATAATTAAAATAAATAATTTAACTTACCCAGATTGACTCTCCAATTGGGATAGCGCCAATCCTAATGAGGATGAGAGTCCTGAAGATGTGAAGCTCAAGAAACTGGCTGATGTCACCTCCGCTACTGATACTAACCTTCTAGCCCACTTCACATTTCCCTCTAAAACCTTGTCGCATGGTTCACTTTCAGCCACAAGTGTGTTTTCTTGCCCCAATCCCAAGATGGTGACTCAGTGTCATCTGAAGAGCCTCCCTATTGGAACCTGCAGGAGGCCACACCCTACCATCACCTGATCACCTTTCAAGCTTATTGGGTTGCTCACCCATGCTACCCGCTGTCAACAACCTTTTCTTTGAGCCTTACCAGATCTTCTGGCAGATAAGGTGATCACAAGATGCCAGGTTTGAATGGCAAACATAATGAACCAGAAGTTTGAAGAGGTCGAAGCCCAACTGGCCAAGATAGTGCAGGAGATGCATGAATGGATAGCACAGATGGAGGCGGAGTTGAAGTCCTCCAAGTTGGAAATCATGCATGAGGCTTCTTACACCACCAAACCAAGTCCTCCATCTACCTTAACCCTCTGGTAACAATTTATCCCCTAGGACAAGGATTGGGGAGGGCGTTGTTGGGATTCACCCTGGATTGGGTGAAAGCCTTGTTCAAGGGGAAAATTGATATAATCATACAAAGGGCACAATTTGCAGATGGCCCAATAATTTGAGAATGGAGTTCGATTCAACTAGAATACCAAATTTGGGGCTTTGCCAAATTATTCTGAATTCAGGGAAAATGTAGATTTCCTATTTGTTATCTAATCTCTATCCACTCTTTATCTATTCCCACATATCCTAGTATCGGGACTTTCCTACAGATCTCATGACACTACCCTTATATACCCTATTCCTATCCCTATATTTTAAATCACTATAAATAGTGCTAGATTATTCTAAATAAAATACTTCTCATCTGAACTCTTATTTTATTTTACTTTACTTTAATGGAGAATGTCTCACCCAAGGCTGCTAATCTCAAATCCCTGCCTTCAGATGATTGTGAGGCCATGTTCCTCCATGGTGGCCTGACAGATTCTTTCAAGGGAACTGTACCAACCATCCATGAGATAATCAGCAGATTCCACGTTCACCTACTGGAACACTTCCAGCCTGGCTTCATGGATAAATGAAGCTGAGGCAACAAAGGCTCATAGAGTCATGGTTCCAAGTCTGGTTTCTGCTCATGGGCCCCTTCCTCCACACCTACTTCACACCTACTCCATAACAGGGGAAACCCCCTCAGAGTAGCGCACTCAACCCCCCCAAACCTGGAAGTACCAGCTGGCAACAGGGGTAGCTCGTCTACTCTGTGATGCCTAAATTAGTTGGTTACACTTCGCCTCCCCCCATCCCATTATGTAACTTGGTATTGCCCATCCCCTGATCAGCTTACCTCAAATAAATAAAACAATTTTCTTCCCACATTTCTTATCCTTTTCAGGGCTTTATTTTAAGTCATTGGGCTGAATCATTTCTCTATACTATAAGCTTTTTTAATCAAGGACTTATTCTTTCTATCCCTTAATCTGTCATGGTCCTTGTATCCATAATCAATTTTAATTACTATAGACTACCTTGATTTCTACCAAAACTATATAATATGGATCCTTAGCATCAGCTTCCAAAACTGCTTTTTCAGTAAAAGATATTATCTCATTAAAATTATATTTATTTTGATATATAAAACTCTGCATTGTGGTTACTTACAATAGGGTTGAAGTCTGATCTTTAAAATTCTATGAAAGGTTGGGAGTAATTGAAGACACCCATTATGCACAAATTATTACTAAAATTTTAAAATCATAGATGGAAAACTTTTAGAGAACTAAAATTTTTTTTAGTTGATATCTATCAGCTTCTGCCTGCCAGCCTTATAATTTTTTATTGCTACACATAGTAGTTCATGACATGACACATTTGTTCACTACTATATTAGAAGAAATTGAGGAGTGAAGTTTCTAGAAAAAACTTGCTTAATTCTTTTGTAGATTATATTGTAATTTTAATCAGTCTTTAAGATTATGGATTGATTAAAAGCTTGTATCTTATAAAGTATATATGCGCTAAAAGCCAAAGTAAAAAAGTAGTTTATAATGGTCACATATTCTAAAATGTAAGATCACAGCAAGCAATTAATGTTCTATTTCTTAATCCATCCAACACCAGTAAAGACTATTAATATGGCATAAACTAAAAGTGTGACAGTTGTAGCATCAGTTTATATGCCATCTGAGTCTGTATTGGTATGTGTCAGATTACTAAATCTTTGTACCTAAAAAGAATTTCAAATGTAACTTGCAGAGAAACTGAAGATAGGTCATTAAAGACAAATTTGGGAAACATAAACTACTTTGTTGAGTTAGAAGGATTTGACTTTTAGGAAGAGTGGGGACAATGCCAATGACTTCCATGGTCCCATTTAATCAGGATATTCTAAGTCCATTTGTATCAATCGTTTAATTGACACCTTAACATTTTTCATTGATGAAATCATCATAGCTGCATTGTTAGGAGTCAAGCCTTCCTTGATTTGGGAAGTGGAGGTAGAGTTTTAAATGGTGTCCCTATCATTTTCCATGTGCATCATGCTTCTTAATTTAATTTTTCTATAATGCCTTTAGTGAAAGTTCCAATCAATCTGACTTGAAAGTCAACTTATTGGGGCTCAATTTAGAATCAGGAATCATGACTTGCTTATTAACCAAATCTTGATAGTATGACCCATAAGTGGATCAATTAAGCTTCACTGAATAGACTTTAGGCTTTTTTGGAGAATATAGAAGCTAATGAGGACTAGACATTAAAATAGAATATATGCATTATATAATTTTTTCATGATCTGAAGACTGCAAATTTAGAAGAATGTATTTCAATTTATGTGTCATATAAAAATTATAGGAACTTGGAAGAAACTATTGTATGATACAGCTAAAAGTCTAATTTTATAAAAGAGGGATAAATGCTATTACTATAACAAAGTTCTTGGAATAAGATTGACATACTTGCTGCTGAAACTCACAATAAAGAAAATTTATAATTTAGCATTGTCATTTCATAAATGAAGAATCTCAAGTTTGGAAAATATAAATTAAAAAATACATAAAAAATATGGAGTACACAATTACTATTCTTTATAAAACAAATTTTTATTATATATAATTAAAATTAAGACAAACCTAATCAGTTTTATCGCAATAGCAACGTCTACATTCTTTACTTTATTGTATCTAGATATATCAAAAAATTAAATTTTAGATGTAAACTAAATTATCAATATATGAGTATTTGATCCTTCTATCTTCATAGATTATAGATAAATGTGGTTCTGCGGCAATAAGTTATAACCTTGTGTTATTCACCAAGATCCAAATTCTTTTAAGTTATGGTTAATTGTGTAATAGCTAATTTACAAGTAAAAAGCAAAAAGGTGTTAACAATATATGATTTTTTATATATGATCTACAATGGACTCTCTCTTTTCTCAAACATATGCTTTCAATTTTATAAGCAGATTAAAATATAAGTACCAGTCTATTTATACTATAAATAATTTTACATTGACCTTGTTATTTCTTAACAAGTATCATAAGCAGAAATTATGGTATAATTTTAAGATAATTAGTTTATATTATAAATTTTTAGATTAAATCTAACTTATAAAATTCTTAGTTTTACAGAAAAATTAATTAAAAGGGTAATTTTTATTAGCATCCTATCCAATATTCACTTTTAATTTATCTTAAAACTTGTTAATAATTTTTAGTTTTCACAATTAAAAAACGTTTTTGTGCCATATATACTATTTTATGTATATTGCTAACCATTTTTCCATCTATATAGTCATAAAGTAAGTACATATAGAAAATATACCATATAATTACCTTCTTTTGCAGATAAAAAGTCTCAGGATCAAATATCACTTTATAAAAAATAATGTTGTTTTTAATAGCTATGCAGTAATCATTTTCAACTGAGGACACTAGCTTACAAAGAAGTATACTGCATTTCATAATACTAAAAAGATTAAAGAGGCATTTTTTAACCTCAATCCTTGTACCTATTTTTTGGTTAATAATTTTCAAGTTCTTAGTTTTACAATAGATTATTTATATACTAAATATGCTCATGTTTTGCCATTCAGATGTGGCGAAAAATTATGACACCCGATTTGGGTAATATTCTAATTATACAAAAGCTATTGCCAGTAAATTTCTACATTATGGTACTTAAGGCAGAAAAGTAGACATTATATAAATTATAACTAATTAACATTTATATATTTTCATGATAGGCAAATAATGGTATTTTTTATATAAAGAGACTATCAGGTAATTTTAATAATAATGCCAAAACAAAATTGAGCTGTAAACAGGTTTTTGCACTTCTACAAGCAAGTCCATAGTTCAAGGCGACACTCTGTCTTTATAGGTTAGTTCATGAGAGGTGGAAGAGGGGTTTTAGGATCAAACAATTATGAGAGATTGTGTGAGTGTTCTCAGTATGATTTCTGTTACTACTGACAGTAAGTTCTACAAGGGATTCCTCCCTAACCTCTACTTCAATTATGACCAAGATGTGGGCTTTTCCACAAGCATGTCTTTTTAGTACAAAGTAGTTGTTGACTTAAAGCTAAATAAGAATATCAACTATTTGAAAGAAATTAATATTAACTTAAAAAAGAAACAAATAACCCAGCACCTTACCACTAACAGGGTTTAGCGTACTACCTGTGCTATGGAGGGGGTTACTAAGATGTGTTCATTTGGTTTGGACGCCGTCTCCAATTATTTAATGATCAAAATTACTGCCTAAATTACTTCACCATATTAATAGTAAAGTGTGACATTCCTGAGCAATTACTGAAGCAAAATTGGTAAGTTCTTTTTGTCCAAAAATGCTTTGACAATATTAGATTTAGGTGACGGGTTTAATCTTTACGTTTGACCTTTTATTTTTGACTTTTTGACATTTTTGAACTAATTGATAAATTTCTCTCATCCATGATGTCCCTGAACTCAAATTATTCCATATGCGGTAGTTTCTGTTTGGGCCACCTGGTGGGGATAGGAAGTGGTAACATTTACATTGAGATTCTCAAATATTTTCACATCTTCACAAAAGTGTTAATTTTAGATAATACTCTGCAGATTCATAAACTATAGTGAGTTTGTGATTGAGAGTAGGTGAGGAAGGAACATGGGAAATTGGGGAGGGGGAAGCAGCAACCCATTTCACGCCTATGGATGACCTAGGTCAGAAATTTGGGTAAGTGACAGGGCCCTAGGATTTCAGGCCCTTCTTAGTCTTAAAAAAGGGTTCATGACTTGATCCAGTTTAATAGCATGAGCCAAGAGCCTTACATTACTCTTTATTAAAAAGGAAAAGTTCAACCCCTCTTTCAGGGCCTTCACCAGAGCGTAATTTTTGTAGGGAATTTGCAACTTTTATTCTTCAAAGGTCGATTCTTGTGTTAGGATGGTGATGGTGACTTAGGATTGGCTTTATGAAACTCCATGATCATCTCCTGACAGTTTGTAGAACTCTTGGTAGCCACCCAAATGCCTTTTTCAATAGCACCCTTTCTATTATACAAAAATTGAAGAAACTAGTTTGCCACAGCGAAAAAAATTAAGATCTACTTCAAATTCTGGGAATCTCTCCACCGTGTTGGGTTTTACCTCATCAAGTTTATGTCTCTTAAAGGGATAAGGAGGAATTGAGAAATGAAATTTGGATATTCCAGTATGTTGGCAAATCTACTTGGAAGGTTTTATTTACATTAAGTTGTCTGACAGTAAACGGCCCAGATCAACTTGCAAGCCATCTCTGCAAGGTTTAGAGGTGCAAGTTCTTGGTTTCTACCATTACCAGATCGCCTATTTGGTAGTTATGTGCCTCACGTCGTTTTTTTGTCTGAACCCCACTTACCATCTATAGTGAGTTTGCTCAACTGGTTATGGACCTGTTGATGAATCTTAATTTGATTAATGACAAAATTATTCACAGCTGAGATGTCACTGAGTACTTAAGGGCCATTAGTAAATGCAGGGATGCGCCCTAAATTAGCATACATAAGTGATACCTGTGTTGATCAATAAAGTGAGTTTTTGTATGAGAACTAGGACAGAGGAAGGCCAGCTTCTCATGTTGCTTAAGATGCAGTAGATAACATTAGAGATACTGCTCCAAAGACTGTTCTTTATGTGTTGTTTGCCATCATATTGGTAATGGTAGGTAATGATCTTTAAAGATTAATCTTTAGCATGTCACATAGGGCCTCCCAAAAACGTGAGGTAAACTGAGTATTTCTACTGATATTTATAACCTTTTGCAACTCAAACAGGGCAAAGACATGTGTCACAAACAACCTTGCCATATACTCAGCTATTGTTGTTTTTAAACAATGATGAAGATGGCATATTTTATGAAGCAATCTACAACTATCATAATCACGTCATACCCACAAGAATTTTGCATACTTACAATAAATTTAACAAAAAGGGAAGTTGGGACCATCTAGTACTAAAAAAAAAGGGAAGTCCATGGCCCCTCTGCTTGTTGGAGGGAATGAAGGAGGACATTCTTATCAGCCTTGTTTGATTTAGAATGGGTGCATATTAAAGTTATTAAATCAAAGTGGTACATCTTTTTGTAAGTCCATTCCAATTATACCCTTGTTTGATTAACATAATGCAATTTTATACGCCAGGGTGACCCATGATAGGGAATTCATGATTTTCCCTTATGACGCGGGAACGCAGGGAATGGAGAACTAATACCTAATTTCAATAACAGATATTGTTAACCTTTGGGAATACCATCTAGGTGGGGCTTTACCAGCAGCAATAATAATCAATAGGTTGTGACTTTTTTAAGCTTTGAAGACTGAGATGTCAAAATAGCATCAAGTAGTGAATATTCTTCTGAAGAGGTTACAGGGATAGAGTTGGAATGATTAGCTTTACTTGCTGGCTCAGAAGGGGTGACATATAAGACGGGGTCTTTGGGGGAGCAGGACTTGGATATAGGCTTTGATTAGGTTGAACAACTGTGGCAATAGCTTAAAAAAGAGGAGACATAATCTGTTCAGGGGAAATTACCATGAATAAATCAGAGTATTATTCTTGAGGTCCACATCAGGAGATTACTACTTAGGATCATTATTAGAATATTAGTAACTACTTAAAGTAATCTATATTGACGTTAAAGCTTAACAGATCGTGGTAAATACTAGTCTGGTTGTTCACTAAATTTTGAGGTACGAAATATTAAGTATGTATTTTGTGATCAGCATGCACAACCACTATATGCTTTGTACCCTGTAAAAGGTACCTTAAGTGCATCAATGACCAGAAAGACGGCAGCCAACTCTTTATTATAGATGGCCCAAAAGCACTCACTTACATTAAACTTCCTAGGAAAGTGAGCCACAGGATGTTTTTTCCCCTCATGTTCTTTTAATAAGACAGCACCAACTTCTGTTCCTAAGGCGTCACAGCCACAATAAAAGGCTTGTCATCATCAGCATGACGCAAAACAGTAGTAGTGCTGAAACATTTTTGACTTAAATGTGTCATGATTCTGATATTAATGATGATCAGCTTTAAGGCGTTATGGTGGAATGGATAGTATCCACTGAGCTTAATATGAGTAATGATTATTTGAGCGCCTTGAGGTGAGGCGATATTAGGTTGTTGGAAATTGTTTCACATTAGGTGTTTTTGAAAGTAACGAATGAAAAGTTGATAGAACCAATGAGATATGGCGAATTAAATTACTAAGCCATGGAAGCAGTATCATCTGAAGTCACTAAAATATAGGTGAGATGAGATGATTAAGAGGAGGTTAGGTTGTTAATATTTTAGAGTGAGCAAAACAGCGAGGATCCGAAGGCTTCGTAGCTAAGTGGTAAAGCGCTTAGTTGGGGAAGCTGGTGACCTGGGTTCGAAGCCCCATTGGGATCATGTACTTTTAAACATCAATGAATCCCCCCCTCGGGTTGAGACCATCTAGTACTAAAAAAACAGCGAGGATCTGCTGTTTATTGTATTAAATAAAAAAAGTGTAGTGGGAGCAAGTGCTCCATATTTATTAAATTAGTATATTCTGTTGTTTAAAAGGGCAACGGTCATCATATCATTGATACTATTGCTCATTGGGCCAAACCCTGTGTACAATCCCTTATGGCATATCTCAACAATTCTGCCAAATTTATAACAAAATGCTTGCTGATATTTTAAAACCAAATAAAAAGGTTCATTTTACTAGTGAGAGGGTGAAGGGGCAAATCCAGTCCTAAAGTTGGCCAGTGAGAGCTTTTTATGTAATGACTGACCCCAAAGAGCTATGAAATGCTTCTGCGTCACCAGAGTGACCATGAGATTATGTCATAAAATTTGGAAGGAGTGACAGTATGACCATAGTTTAGTATCAATCACACAAGAATTACACTTGATATTTATAGAGCTTACACTTGATTGGCTTAGCAACAAACCTGATCTCTTGGAGTGCTGAAAGTACAGCCATCAAGTTTTAATCTGTTGTTCAGCATTAGTGAGTGGATTAAGTTTCTTCTACATAGTCTATTTTATAAAGAAATTTAAAATCACCCAGGGCGTCAAAATGTGACGCTGAAAGCAGATGATGAGGTTCTCAATTTAAAGGACATGCCCTTAGATTGGTAAATTTCAATCAAACCTGGATGGCAGTTAGACATTTATGACTATACTTTACCCAATAATGGTGAAATTCTTTGACCAGTTCAAGTTAAGAGAAGACCTTAGCCTAGGAAATAGCCTGGGGAATGGCGGCTTCTAAGTGAATAGGATATGGATTTGGGATGATTACATTATTCAGGTGCCTGTATTCTACACAGGGTCTTAAAGTGTCATCAGGTTTATTTGTAAAAAACTAATGGAGATGAAACAGTAGATGTTTTTCATAATCATCCACGCCTTCACTACCATGTTGTATATTTAGGTATTTAAAGCCAGATCTTTTCTATGTAAGATTGGGGAACAATCTTACTTAGATAAACTGTCATCTGGAAGCTAAGATCGAGCTCCAAGTGACTTACCAGCTGATTATCACCTTCTACATCAAAGACTGACTTAAAAACTATGAGAACATGAGCAGGATAGGTAGCTCAGGCACAACATAGGTGGAGGAGTATTTTACTATAGACGCCACTGCATTGCCTGTCACCAGAGTGGGAAAAGTGGAATTTCACCTGAAAGAGGATTGGAGTTAAAAGCTATTATGGTCCGCTTTAAGTTAATTCTAATTGACTGGCAAAACTGCTATTCTACCCTTAAAACCTCAAGGTATATTAATTCTATTATTGCTGCAAAGTTCGCCACCAATTTTATACTCACTGGAAATAAAGCACAGTGGTTTTCGCAGGGAAAGAGTAAACATAGGAATACTAGATGCTTTATTACAGTAGCACTAGGGGTATTTTTTAAAATTTTAATGCCTGCACAACCCATATCTTTGTGATTATATGTGTGTCAGAAAATTGCTTTTCCAAACAGCGGGATCCACTAGTGTGCCAGGTCAATTAGTATGGAGACTAATTGACCCTTGCCAATTCGCCTTCATAGGTGTACCAACCTCCTATAAGTTTGAGTCCAACCCACCAGCACAGCAGACCAACAACTTCGCCTTAGCCCCAGAGCCCTTGGTGTGCCCCAGCGAGTCCATCCCCCATCCTGGGCGGCTATGGTACTCCCACGCTGCACTATACAGGGCTGAAAGCTAATTGGCATTTGTCATTGGTGGCCAGTTGACCAGGTTCCTGCTGGTTCCTCATGGGGAGGAGGTTTGGGAGCTGGCAGTGTTGGCCACTCAAGGCGCATCACACCCACCTACTTTGGGATCTGCAGTCCTATTTTTTCCTAATCTAGCTGACAAACTGCTAACAACTAAAATCAAATGGGTGAGAGAAAGCTCTTTATTTGGAGGGAAAAATATTTATATACTATAGGCTTTTGCATTTATGAAACCCCTCAGCCATCCAAGCCAGCATTCTAATCATTTGTCAGTTATACATGGTAGCAATTTACTCCCAATCCGCTTTTCTAATCACTAAATATTAGATTTGGCTGATCCACCCTTAGCACAAGTTTCCAGTCAATCATATATACTTTAGTAAAATAAATAAAAAGTTTGAGCACCTTGGCTTGAGTCGCTGGTACTCTGAATTAGGCAGTGGATTCATAGTCAGATAATTTCTGAACAAATATTTCATTTTTTTGCCAGAAATTCCCACAATGACCGACAAAAGGCAGATGGCGTCGCACCCTGATTCTGCCAAACCTAATCTGATTAATAATATATCATTAAATAATATCAAACTAGGAGATTAGCCAGCTATCACTCCCAACTAACCGACACCATTAATTCTGATACTATTGGGAGGAATCCATCTGTTTAATTTCCAACAATGTGGTTCATTTGTTTACAAGAGCAGTTAATGGTTCCTTAAGCTTCCTAATATATTAATGGGGAAAAGAAATAAGTGCAGTCAAATGTATATAGCATATTGAGGGAACAAAGTGTGAAATCTTATTTCTGAGCCTTGGAACACTTTCTCACTTAGATGAGTTTTTTTATAAGCTGAGTTGTCATAGAAGATGCCTGGGCATATGACAGGGGAAAGATTCATGATCTTCAGGATTTGATAAGGGGGTACATCTAAGTGATCCCATAAACTGGATCTACATGACGATGTTCTTTAACTTTGTAAACCAACGTGATGTGTAAGCTGAGATTGCTGGACCCTTGGGCTCTATAGGAATTTACAGCATTCTTAAAGGTTCATTTGAGATATCTCTACATGGGATGTTATCCTTAGAGCAAAAAAGTTCCTTATGAACCATTATGTATTTATCAGCATTATGGGAGGAGGTATTACAATCATTTAAAGGGAATGAAAATTCACTTTCCAGAGCAACTGACCACCTAATTTTGTATTCAGTTTCACAATTTATATTTAGATTGGTTAAAATTGTTAGGATTATAACGAATTAGGAGAAAATTTTGGCTTTAGGAGTGGGTTTCTAAGCACCTCTAGCTGCAACTTTAAATATCAAAGCGACACTCTGCCGTTATGGTTAGCTCATGAGGGATTGGAGAGAGAGTTTGGGATACTAGCAATGATGAGATAGTATGTGAGGTTTTCTCCATATGATTTACGTTGCTACTGAAAGCAATTTCACAAGGGATTCCTCCATAACTATTTCTTCAAATGGGATCTTTAGGTGGGCTTTTTCCACACACATAATTGTTAGTGCAAAGAAGTTATTGAACTATTAAAATATTATAAATATGTGAAGAAATTATAATATTAACTTTAAAAGAAACATTTAACCCAACACCCTACCACAAAAAGGGTTCTGGATATTATGTTTTGCTAAGGAGGAGGTTACTAAGCTGTGATTATCAGTTTTGAACGTTATTCCAATTTAGAAATGACAGAAATTATTGCCTAAAAATGACTCTCCACATAAAGTAATGGATGTGTCCCTGCGCTATACTTGAGCAGTTTTTAATAAGTTCTGGTTTCAAATTTGTTTTATTTAGTCAGAATTGGGTAGCAGGCTTGATCTTCATTTCTGATATTCTCTTTTTGACATTTTGTATGATTTTAATTACTAGATAAAATATTATCACCTTGGGTTGTCCCAAGTGTTAAATTGTTTCTTATGCGGTAGCAAATGTTTGGACTACCTGTTTGTGATAGATAATGGTGATAATTGCATTAATATTGCTAAAATTTCCCAAAGATTCACAGAGTTGTTGATTTTCTTATATAGTATTCTTAATATTGATAAATATAGCAGGTTTAGGCATGAGCATAGGTATGAGGATGAAGCATGGAAGCAAGGGGAGCAGTAGCTACCTAGTTCTAGTCTAAAGTATGCCTTAAGTCAGAAATCTGATCAAGAGGTAGTGCCCTAGAGTTTGAGCCCATTTTAATTCTGAAAAGGTGCATGCCCGGTACAACTTGCTAGCAGGACCTAAGGGTCTTACATTTAAATTTTTTTGCTTTTATTTATATAGTAGATGGATATAATATGACCAAATCACTATATGCCCATCTTCACATTTTAAAACAATTAGCCTTAAAGTAATATTTAAGTAAAGAGATATATGGAAGATATTAGAAATTATGGCAGGAAAACCTGTCAAAACCCCCAAGAAATGGCCAAATGAGCCAGCATCACCTCAAGCAACGTAACCCCTGGTTACTTACCTCAGGGTCAACCAGAGTCACCCACTCTCAGGCGGCAGCCACAAAAGTAGGCATCAACCACCAAACAGAGGACACTGCAACAAGTGATAGATCACCTGATCACAATATTACAACCTGTAAACCCACCAGCTCTGTGCTCGCTGCAGCCCAACAACCTGTTACCCCTACTAAAAGGCCATCACCCACGCCCTTTTAATTGCATCATCCTACATGGAAACTACTCTGCCCACCTTGAATTTACGACCTTTGATAAGTTTTCTACTTCAGCTCCTTCTAGTGTCAATGGAACCAGGATTTGATCCCTGTATTGAGGGGCGACGCCCAACTATATGACCTTCATACCTTTGTACTTAATGTTGAATCAGCCACCAAGTATGATCTACAAAGCACCAAGTTTGTTCACCCACCTCACCCAATGGGGGGATCTTTTGGTTAAGTTTCAGTGCTTTTTACCAGAAGCATCCTCATCTGTCCCATTCAAATACAAAAATAAACCTTTTTAAGACAGAAGTTAATCATCAAAATGAAAATAACTTATGACCTATTAGTCTGCGAGTTTAGCCCATGATATTTCAGCAATAATCAGGTTGTTTTTGCACTCATGGATTGGGCTGAAAATGATCCAGTGCGCTTATAAAATTGGCTGCAGATATTAACACTTGAATGTTACTAACTAGTCAAGAGAGGCTACACTATCCACCCTCAGCTCCAGGCAGCACCAGCAGCATATGAAGCACGCCATAAAATAGAGAACCCCACGAAAATAAAACAACTCACTAAATTAGTTACGCCCATGTGTGCTTCTCAAAAAAACAGAACTAAGGGATCCACTGGGGCTCTGAAAGCACCTCTAGCACTAATGTTACCTATAGCTGATTCTCATGAAGTGATGTTTATTTTGACGCCAAAAAATGGAATGAAACTGGAGCATGAAAAGCTCTACCCTGCTCTACCATTACTCATGCAAATTGAATTTAATATAATAGTGACCCCATAGATACTATGCAAAGGTTACTTAACCTATTTTGAGTTTATCAAATAAGAAATTCTTTGTAAATATCACCGTCTATTAATCAGTAGTAGATAACTAAATTGATATAGGCTTCACTGATGCAGCTAAAGCGGACCAACATGTCAACCTAAAGCCAATATCCTATGAGGAACTTTCTGCACCTCACACCTTCACTCACACCTTAAAATGATATTTTGGTTAGAATCTTCAACTTAATAACAAATGTAAGCTCAGAATCCTCTTAAGTTGGAGCTCCAATGGGAATGATAGAATTTAATCCATAATATCTGTGTACTTTAGCGTCACCTCCTATTAAACCCTACACAAAGAGCTCCCATTGCCAGGGCATCATCCCCTCACCTGCTGTGGCCCACACAATTAAAGTCATCCCCACATGGGAGTTATTGAGGCTTTCCCAAGAATCTTCTTTGTGGACCCTGATCAAGTACCCCCCACTGTTTATGGTGCAACGTCCTGTTTATCTTTACAGAGGATGTACATATAAAAAAGAAGCTACTCTTAACATCTCAAGGGCACAAAACATGCAAAAATGATCACAATTGGCTGTGGAGGCGAAACCGCAACATACACAATGTTTTCTAGTATAGGACCTGTTACCTGAAGCTATCTGGTGAAAAGTTGAAACTACACACTCACCAGAAGGTATGGATATCCTTCGCGTTTAAGCAACATTTCCTTTGGGACATATTCCAATATACAGCAATAACAACTCAAAAACCATGAGTAAGGCATCAACCACATGGCGCACATATCAACCACCCAATCAATGCCCCACTGCACATTAGTCAGTATCTATCAGCGCTCTCCACAATTAATTTCATCTCCCAATGTAGCTCAGCCCACAAGCATCATCTTTCATCTAGGGCACTTGGTAAGTGTGAGACTACAATTATCACCCCAAATAACAGCACATAACGCATGGCTGGTGTTGTAAAATCAGCACTATATAAAGGATACACCGATGGGTCTTAGCACAGGGCTTGACCCACTGAGCAGCTAGGATCAACGATGTGAGAGTCATTATCCTGAAAATAAGATAATAGACTTATAAAATAAAATATGGAGCACTTGCTCCCACAACTCTTCTTTATTAATATTTTATTACAGCTAATTCCTGCTGTTCCGCTAACTTGACCTATAAAAAACCTAACCTCCCTCAATCATCTCATCCTGCTTATATTGTAACGATCTTGGATGATATTACTTATATGGCTTAGTAACTCAATTTGCTGTATCTCATTGATATGTCAATTCTTTATTTGTTAATCTCATGACGCCCAATTTGAGGCGATTTACCAACAATCCAATATCGCCTAATTTTGAGTGCTCAAAATACCATTAATAGTATCAATCTCAGAGGATTCATCCGTACCACCCTCACAACCTAGGGCTTATCATCCAGTCATATCAGAATCGTGACATTAACCCATCCTTGACTGGATGAAAAGGTTCCTATTGCTTATATGCCCGGAAGAATTTTACATGCACTCAGTTGATGATCTGACCACTAGAGGGGTCCTTTATAGTATATGCATCCATGACTGTCTTCTCAATGACTTTGAATGGTCTGATCCTAATATTGGTCAGATTGTGTTTTTGGCGAAACCCATGTTGATCATGTAATAAGACCATGTCTCCATCCTTAAGCTGTGCTAGGGCACTCCACCATACCTGATTGACAGCCTGGCTTTTGATTCTCTTAGCTAAGCTGAATGAATATGCTTCAGTTTGCAATTTAATTAGTGTATTCATTAGGGTGATCAAATAGCGTTGCAGATCCATTCCACTGGTGTCCTCTACACAAGCATATAAGAGCACAGGCAACGCGGGGTGCCATCCATACTGCAATTGGAAAGGGCTTCTTCCTGTGGCAGAATGGTAGCTAATGTTGTAGGCAAACACCGCTTTGGAAAGGAGGGTACTCCAATCAGAGGGCCTATCAGTAACCAACTTCCGGAGGATGTTCACTAGAGTCCCATTAGCCCATTCAACCATTCCGTTGGACTCAGGGTGATATGGAGTCGTTAGAACCCCATGCATGGCCATCAGCTCGTTTAGCTTAGGTAAGATGTGTGAAGTGAAGTTTGTCCCATTATCAGTAGGGATGAATTGGGGACAACTGTGTCGCTAAATTATACACTCCATAACAAACTTGGCCACCGTTAGTGCCCCCAAATCACTTATTGGTCACGCCTCAACCCACCTGGTCAAGTGGTCAATTGCTACCAGTATGTATTTGCACCGGTTTGCCCCTGTTGGCAAGGGACCCACCACATCAATCAAAACGGTGTGCCAGGCAAAGTGCGGCTTCACTAACTGGTATGAAGTATTATGGCAGAAAAGCTTTTCCACTTGGCATTGGCGACAGGAGGAGACAGTATCAAGAATATCGAAGTTCATGCTTTCCCAATAATACTGAGGCCACAATAATTCCATGGTTTTATGCACTCCACCATGTCCAACTGCTCGGTGTGGACTTATAATAATAGTTGGGCGGGCGGAAGGTCTTAAAATATTCACAGTAGTGTCCCCTATCCGCTTATATAATTCCCCATTTTTCTGAAATGTATTGGCCCTTATTATGTCCAATACCTTGATGACCGGGGGCGATTCATCATTCAACTTGCCATTAAGTATCTTATTCAACAGGATATCACTCAGATTTGTGGTAACTGCAATCGTAGGTAATCTCAATAAACAATCAGCAATCTGGTGTTTTTCTCCATGCTGGTGAATAATTTCAAAATTATATGCCTGCAATTTAAGAGCCTATCGGGATAGACGCCCTTCCAGTTCTTTCAGATTTTATAACCAGCGTAGTGAGGCATGATCCATTACAACTTTGAATTTCACCCCATGCAAATACACCCAAAATTGCTTTTAGGCTTAGATCACCGCCAGGCACTCCCTCTCAGTCACGGTGTAGTTACGTTCATGGCTGTTCAAACTGCGACTACAGTATGCTACAGGGTGCTCTTTACCTTCTCATCCTTTTGGGATAGGACTGCCCCTACAGCGGAAAGGGATGCATCCATCTGAACAATGAACTATTTTTTGAAATTGGGATAGCGTAACACTGGAGCACTGGTTAACACCATGGAAGCGTATCAAAAGTGTGTTGCTGACGTTCCGCCCATATAAACATAGTGTCCTTCCTTAATAACACAAAGAGTGGGCCCCTGATACAGCTGAAGTTAGGGATAAAGCGCCGGTTTTAACCAACCATTCCCAAAAAACCTGTATATCCCACTTACTGGTGGGTGGAGTCATTTTTCGAATAGCTTCCACTTTGGCTGGTTGAGGTCTCAGCCCAGTGGCATCAACCACAAACCCCAGGTACTCTAGCTGGTCCTTAAAGAAGTGGCATTTATGGGGTTTAATAGTGATGTTGGCCTCAGCGAGCCAGAGGAATACAGCTTATAAATGGTTGAGGTGTTCAGAGAAGGTTAAGGAAACATTGATGTTGTCAAGGTATAAGAGGACACACGACAGTTTTAGGTCCCCCAGAATAGTATCCATGGCTCGTTGAAATGTAGCTGGGGCATTACACAACTCTTGTGGCATCCAAGTTGGTTGGAAAAGGCCTTTAGATTTGATTACCGTGCACTTCTCCTGCTCCACCGGTGGCAACTCAATTTGCCAATAACCTGAGATCAGGTCCATAGCTGAGAAGAACTGAGCTCCCCCTAGCTGATCTAAAGCGTCATCAATCCGTGGTAAGAGATATGAGTCCTTTTTAGTGATGCTGTTGAGCTTCCAGTAGTCAATTACTACATGGTTGGTGCCGTTCTTCTTTTACCAATCAGAATGGGTGAAGCCCATGGACTTTTTGATGGTTCAAGCATCCCTTGCGCTAACAGATTGTCAATTTCCTCAGTTACTAATCTTCCACCATCCTTGATTGGCGGATCAGCCTTGACCTGATGGGTGGATGATCTCCAGTGTCCAGTCTATGAACCCCCCACACGCATCCTAAATCTGGTTATTGACAGCAAAAATCTCTTTAAATTTTTTAAATAAAGGGATTGCCCTATCCTTCTATGTCTCCAACAGCCCCATCAATTCTTCACATGATACTACTGCCATTATATTGAGCTGCGGTTTGAATAGCAGACCAAATTCCTCCAGTGACCCAAAGTCATGAACTAAACTAACCTCCTCAATGGGGATAAAGTGCAAGTATGCCACTATTTGGTGGCGGCGTATTTGCAGTAGTACCATTTGTAAATTTGCAAGCAAAACTTTGACCCCCCCTACCCTGGTAATATAATACCTGGGGCTACTGAGGCTCAAACCGCGCCTGCTGATATGGCCCAATAACTTCCCCATAGAGTCCATATGGAACTTATATCACCAAGTCCGTGTTTACTATAACTTGATGCCTGGATGGAATTGATATAGTTCCAGCAGCTCAGAGCGGCAGCCCTTGATATTCATAAATCTGTTGTGGAAGGGCCCAGGTTTTTCCCTTTAAGCGATGGTAGCGCACTGGGAATACTTAATCACTATAAGCTAGTTTGATATTATCCATATGCACAGGATCATTTGGCACTCCGCTAGAGGTGAAATGAATTGGGATTCTATGACCCAATATTTCAAAAGTCTGGTTGGTCATATCTATAACAGCCCCATAGTGTCGTAAGAAGGCGGTTCCAATCAGCAGATCATAATGGCTATTCAGTAACACTATAGCTGGGGCTACCGCAACAATTGACCCAAACCGCAATGGAAGCGCACTGTATGCTCCCTCAGAGACTGTGTTATCCGCTTCAGCAGTTCCATATACCACCTGATGGTCCACATCCAGTTTTTATGATAATCTGGCTACCAACTTGGTGGAGACTATATTGACAGGGGCACCTGTATCTATGATGGCACGGACATGGGTTTTAGCTACAACCAGGTCACATTAAGTACATTTGGAGTAAGATGCATATTGACTGTTTGTAACATAGACATATATGGCATCTCTGTTTTCAAGAAAACCCACAATCCCCTCGCCAGTACTGGGGTATTGTGTGATAATAGTGGCGACTGAATGAGCGACGCTTACCGCTTGCAAGAAAGGGGCATCAGAGGAGAGGTCCAACTTTTCAGGTGAAACTTGGTCAAACATCTGGCAAGCATATGGCTCAACCTGCAACTGAGACCCATCTTCCGCCATAACCGCAGACTGCACTTGTGTAAAATTATTCACCCCTCCAACTGGCTGCTGATATAAAACTGACTTATTGTGCAAGGAAAAATCTGCTGAATAATCTAATTTGGGATCAGGTAAGACGTCTTGGTTTGGTATAGCGGAGATAGAGAGTCCCTTCTCTACTCCGACCTGACTTTTTCCTGGCCAAACTGTTCTGGCTTCATACAAGAGACCAGTTGATTAGGGCACCATCGTGACAGATGCCCCTTATGACTGCATTTAAAACAGCTAACCCCATAAGGCTCATGTCCCTGATTAATGTGATACAAACCACGACGAGAGTTAAACTGGAAGTGATCAGCATAAACAGGTCTTGGGCAATAGTTGGCCCAGGGACAATAAGCATGAATGGGTGGACGTTTAACTTCTGATGATAACCTGGTGATTTATGCACTGGACTGCCAGTGTTCCTCAAATAATGGTTCAGCAGTGGCAGCAGAAGGAACTCACTCTGCATTAGGTGGAGGGAAGTTGGCTGATATATGGTGCAAAAACTGAACAAGTTTAAGCAAAGGTACATCTTCATCCAACAGGGTGGCCATAACGTTATGTAACTCATGGTATATCTTCACAGCAGAAGTCATCGCAATACACACTTCTGCTTCAGATAAAACTCCAGCCCCAATTAGCATGTGAGCTTCCGTTATAAATTGCTCAGCAAACGCGGTAAGGGTTTCATTCCGCTGAAACTTGATGGTTAAAAATTCAGCCTTCCTCTGCGACATCTTTGCAGTTCCGCTGAACAACCACAGCACCATGGTTTTGACTTTTTGGTATATAAGGGAGATGCTTGAAATATAACAGACGACTTGATCAGCTAATTTTGACATCCAAGGAAGCAATCAACAGTTTTGCTCTTAGTTGATCCGAGACTCCTTCAGTTGTAATTTCAAATCACTTAAAGTACCCATAAATATTCCCTTCACAATCAAACGGGGGCAGATTATTGCAGTAGACCTCCTGGAGCAGCTCATCTTGCTTTCTAATCACAGCATCCAACGCCAGTTTTGCTCCACATTGGAAACTTGAGGCAACACAGCTGGAAACTGAGTTTTTATCATATTATAAGTGATCAATGGGCCCCCTATAGTGAGCACCAATGTTGCGAAATTTACTTTGGGCTCCGCTAGTGTGCCAGGCCAACCAGTATGAAGACTGGTGGCCCTTTGCTGTTTCGCCTTCATTGGCGTACCAACCCCAATAAGTCCTGCGTCCAACCTACATACTACCCACCAATGGCTTCGCCTTTAGCCCCAGGCGTCCTCGGCGTGTGCCCTGGCAAGTCCTGCCCCCTTACTGGGCAGCTCAGGCACTTCTGCGCTGCCCCACCCTCGCAACCCTTCACCAACCCATCTGGGCATGCCCCAGTGAGTCCATCCCCCTTCTTGGGCAGCTATGGCACCTCCCACGATGCACCCCGCTAGGGTTGGTGGCTATGCAGCTCACCACTGGTCCCAGCTGGCCAGGTTCCCACTGGTTCCTCATAAGGAGGAGATATGGGAGCTGCCAGCACCGACCACTCCAGGAGTGATCACCTGCACCTATTGGGGATCCCCTGTCCCACCTTCCCTACTCTTGTGGCTCTTTCTAAATCAAAAAAGTAGGAAAAGATGGGCGAAAAAGAGATGTTTATTTAGAGGGAATGAATGACTATTTATACTACTTTCAGGGCTACTGCGTTAAACTGCTCTTAGGCCAATCATCTGCCAGAAATCCCATCGGCCTCTTGATCCAAACTCTCTATCAGATTATAAACTTTCTTCAATAATACTCATAGCGATTCCCTCTTAGATCTACTCACTGATCACTGAATATAAATTAGGTCAATCCATCCTCAGCATAAGTCGCTGATCAATTGTATATAAAAACATATATATATAAATAAGACTTCGAGCATCCTCAGCATGAGTTTCTGGTGCTCCAAATTGTATGATGGAACCATTTTAGACGGTTAATAACAGATTCATCAGCTTTCCACTGGAAACTTTCACAACAACCTTCAGATGGTATTTTGGCAGCGAATGCAGCTTCCATCAAACCTAAACTCAAACAAACATATAACATCAAATATTATTGAACTAGGCGATTAGCTGGCAATTACACTCAACTAACCAAAACCCCTAATTTGAATACTATCAGAAGGATTCATCTGGTTAAAATCCTGACATTGCCCTCCACTTAACCAGATGATATCCTTCTTTGCGACCCACCCTGATGGTGAGTCAAGACCTCCCAGCGCCCTCTCAAAGGAGCGCTGGTCTTAAACAGAGGCTTTCGCCACTCCATACCAAAACCTCTAATTACTCAAGCAGCCCACCAGCGAAACCACCTGTAGTGAGCACCACTGTTGTAAAATCAGCAGTATATGAAGGATACACCAATGGGTCTGGCACAGGGTTTGACCCACTGAGCAGCTAGGATCAACGATGTGAGGATCATTGTCCTGAAAATAAAATAATAGACTTGTAAAATAAAATATGGAGCACTTGCTCCCACAACTCTTCTTTATAATATTGTATTACAGCTGATTCCTGCTGTTCCGCTAACTTAAACTATAAAAATCTAACATTTCTCGATCATCTCATCCAGCTTATATTGTAAAAATTTTGGATGATATTACTTACATGGCTTAGTAACTCAACTCGCCGTATTTCATTGGTTACATCAATTCTTCATTAGTTAATCTCGATTGCCCAATTTGAGGAGATTTACCAACAATCTAATATCGCCCAATTTTGAGGCGCTCAAAATACCATTAATCATATCAATCTCGGTGGATTCATCTGCCCCTCCCTCACAACCTAGGGCTTATAGTCCAGTCATATCAGAATTGCGACAGCTGGTTTGCAGTATCAAAGAAGTTTATAATGGAATTTGATTCTCAAAATAAGGATTCCGCAGAGAGGCTGTTGAGCAACCTCAGGACCTTCACCTGTAACCTATTTGGGGCAGTTTTATAGCTGTTTCATTAGATCCTCAGCTCCCCATCAACAGCCTTTTAACCCCTTAGCACTCTGCTTAAATCTCTTCACATAAAAAATAACTAAATACTAGCCTCCTTATAGCTGCAGTTCTATACTGTTAACCCTAAGGGACGGGGAAGG
Organism: Massospora cicadina; assembly: GCA_022478985.1. Classification (NCBI taxonomy): domain Eukaryota; kingdom Fungi; phylum Entomophthoromycota; class Entomophthoromycetes; order Entomophthorales; family Entomophthoraceae; genus Massospora; species Massospora cicadina. Next base: position 40,988 of record JAKSZP010012052.1, read on the forward strand.
GAGCAACTATGAGTCCCTGAAGGAGCACCTCGCCCATAAAACTATCTACATGAATAGGTTTCAGGACTACAAGTGGGGAGCTCGCCTACTTTATAGCTTCTGGTCAGCGCAAATTGGCATTGCTACTTTCCTTAAGCTCCACATTCTCCCACCAATTTTAATTTATGGAATGAGCAGTTTGGAGGAAACTACTACTTGAACAAACATACCTTTTTTCATTTTAGCCCTGGGTTAAACCCCATTTGTTTCACAACATCTAGGTGGCTGTCTCATACTAGCCAAATCACCACCTTACAATTCTCTTTACTTGAAGCTATATCTAACTGCCTAATGCAAGCCAAGAACAGAATAGCTCCTGTAATAGCTTGTTTATATAATTTCCAGTTCAATACACTAGTTATGGGGTTTTACCACCCTTATAATTCTCATCCAGGAATCTTGCCCCCCACCGCAAGGGAGCGCCCTGTATCCAGTAAGCTCTAGGGCTTCCTTTGCGTGAGTATTTTCAGCTTCACTGCCATCTCAGCATCCGAACTTGGTTTATGATTATAATCCAGCATGACGGAGGGACTTTCCAATCAGAGTCAGAATAGATATGGAGCTGATTGGCCCTTTCTGGTTGACCAAGTCTCCTTATTTTTTAGTGGAAATCATCTGAGAAATCAAAGGTCACTCAATGTGGTCTTCTCCATAACGCTCAAGCCTTCACTCATGTTCTGGGCAAGGGTTTCCTTAACTCTTTTTACCAAACTCTTTTGAAAGAGCCTGCATATGTGATATCTGAGATAATCTCACCTCCCAATCACCATACTTTATTGACACTAAACTCTAGATGGGTGCTACCAAGGCGAGTACTACCCAAATATCTCATAACTGTGCCAAATCCCAAATGACCATGGCTTGCGCCTGAGTCAAAATGGCCAAAGCCAGTATTAGGTATCTATAGCTGAACTTTAGGCCTTATCCCTCTTCCAGAAGTAGATGACTGAGAAGCCGCTCAAGAAGCCCTCCACTCAGAACTTAAACTTCAGTAAGAGGGGAAGCCAAAATTCACATCATCCTGCTATTATCCCCAGTGGGAGCGCCCCATCTGCTTCTTCTATCAGAAGTGAAAAGCCCAGTCAAGAGCATATCAATTTACTGCACATAAAATTAAAGCCAATACCACAATGGATAAGAAAAAATCTATACAGGAGCTAAGCCGCTTCTACCCCAGCTTTTACCAATCTGACCAGATAGTTTTGTCAGACATCTAGGACTTCCGGTGGTGGATGTCAGTGCTTCCCACTGACCCATTGGCTGATGAAGCTCTCCAATTCCCAGTTTCTTTTCAAGAGGTTTAGATCCTCCTTCAGTCCCTGCAGCTTAAAGCCCCCTGGCCCTGATAGGAAACCATTTAAGGTCTACCTTCTGGAACCAGCAGAGACATCCAAGCCAATTCTGCAACCTTTTTGCAGAACTCATGGCGAATGATGAGGTTCACCCAGCTATAGAGGCTAATTTTTGACCTTCATTCATAGATGATTTATTTGCAAGAACCTGGCCAACTGGTGATATGTTATAAATTCAGTGGTATCTCAGAAATACGCCAAAGGGGTCTTACACAGGGTTCAGCCCACTGAGCAATAGGGCCAATAATATGACAATTATCATCCTTAAAACAGAATACTAATCTTTAATAAAGATTGAGCTATTGCCCCAAAAACGCTCATTTAATTTATTTAATAAATGCAGCGGATCCTTGTTATTACACTCACTATAAACTATTAACAATCCTCCTCTTCAATTGTCTCATCATGCTTATATCTCACGACTTCAAATGATACCATTTCCTCAGCTTAGTAATTTAGTTCTGCCGTATCTCATTGGTTCTGGCAGGGTATGGTGTTCAAATCTCTATATCGCCTTAGTTTGTCATGATCAACTCATTATTTATTATAAATTGACATCCTATTATTTTTCTTTTGTTGACATTACCTTATTTTCTAATTTAGAGGCGATTTGTTATTATCCTCTCAACCCAATATTGCTTCATCCTAAGGCGCTCAAATATTTGTAGCTCATATCATGATTGGCGGATTCTGCCCATTCTGCCACAATGACTTAGGGCTTATCAACTTGTCATATCAGAATCTTGACAGGTGCCCATAGCCAAGCTCATCAAAGAACCCACAAGCTATTTACAAAGCTTCTTGCCAACTGCATGGTCCAATGGGCGTCAACTCACATCAATATTTCTTGGCATGGTTTATTATGGGAGTCTTAGCGTAACAGTTCTTTTGACTGTCACAAAAGTCCAAAAATGGGCTTGAAGCTGAAAATTAGCAGAAAGGTTGAAAAAAGAAAAAATGGAGAGAATATAGACTACTTTATTGTTTTAGAAAGTGTCAATACTTATTGGGCATGTGATGACATGGAGCCTCAAGGGCCTTTGCAGCACCATATGATCAGGATATTTTACTGCTTTCCAGATTGACCGCATGGATGATGCCCTCATTGTACCGCATCATCCTATGACTTCAGAAGTAGAGTAGCGCCTCTTGTGATTTGGAAAGTAGGGACAGGTTTCCTGGAGGTAATTTCATAAATTCTCATATGTGTGATTCTTCCTGATCAAATCTAGTTTTGGTGACTTTAGGATCGGGTTCTGTTTACATTAATTTGAGAGTCAATCAGTTGAGATGTAATTTGGGAGAAGGGATTTTGGTTTACTAATCATATTAAACCCAACAACGCCCCCCTCAAGATCCAGTTGGAGGTGGGTATAGGGCTGAAGGAATTGGCCATGCACTCAATTTACCACTGTCCCCTGAATGACGTCAGCAATGGAGTACTTGGAGTTCGCCTTGTGAATGGTCTTAAACGCTTTGGAACAAAGAACGTCAAGCTTAATTTGTCAACCCCTGGTTGATGGTGATAGAAGATAATGATGTCACCTAATTTAAAAATGGGTAATAAGGGTCAGTCAACTTTGATTTAGGATGTCTCTCTTTCAGTGGTGGTGAAAATGCCTTGCATGGTTAAGGCTTAAAGCCGTACAATTTCTTTGGCTAAGGCCCTTAAAGTTAAAATGGAATTCTCAGGAGCGGATGTTTGGAGAAAATACTGTATGCTGCTTTGGAGCTGGGGAGCACGTCCATACAGAGCTTCAAAGGGGGCATTTTAATGACTCATTAGTAGTTTATTTAGCAGGCAAGCAATGCGCTAGGTAGATAATGATTTCAGTGAGCAGGGTCAGAGGCGGCAAACTTCTGCAAAATGGAGACAAGAGATCCACTAGAGCGTTCCATCTCCCCATTGGTTGATGGGTTGTAAGGGGCTGCAAAACTATAGTTAGTTCCAAAAGCAAAGTTAGTCTTGGACTACCTGCTAGATGTAATTTAACCCATTGTCCAAAAGCTGAATTTTTGGGCATTTATGATAGGTGAAAAAGTATCAATTAAGGATGAGAGCCAAGGCTTTTGCAGTAGCAGCTGGGACCATAATTGCTTCAACCCATTTGGTCAGATGTCCATGGTTAGGATAATATTCTTATGGCCATTCAGTCCAGTGGGAAGAGGGCCTATCACATCAATGCTAAAGACATTTAAGGGTCCCGTTGGGGTGACAACTGCATTTTGCAATCGATAATTGACTCAGCCTGGGATTAGCAAGTCATAAATGCCTCCAAAACCTCTTGGATGGTCTCCACCATTTGGTCCTAGTAACATCATGACTTCAACCATTCATGAGGTCTTCTTAAATGTCCCATGTTCCACAGTGGTATGACCCTCTAGGATAACGTCAATTTGGGAAGAAGAACGGACATAAGGGAGCTATTTCTTATTACCTTCTTGAAGAGAAACCCGTCCTTGATTTGAGTGTCTCAGGTCATATTTCGAAGCTCATCTAGGAGTTCAGAATTTTCCAACTCCCAACACACAAGTCAACCAATCAGATTGTATAATCGGTCCTCCTTGAGGGTCAAAGCTGCTAGAACTGGCATCCTGGTGAGGCGGTGACATTTGGTGGATTGCGCCCATGTGGTGGACAATGGTGAAATCATAGCTCTGCAGTCATAAGGCCCATATGGTCAAATGGCATTCCGGGTCCAACATCTTCTGGAGCCACTGGAGCAAAGAATGGTGTTTGATAATGGTAAAGTGGGTATCATAGAGATAGGGCCAAATATGTTTGATGGATAGCAAGACAGCCAGACACTCACCTTGGTAACGCTGTAGTTCCATTTGGCCTTAATTAAAGCCTTGATAAAATTGGCCACTAGGCGATCAACCTGTTTTTCGCCATGCTGGGCTAGGATATCCCCAATGGCGACATTAAACGCATCTGTAAACAACAAGAAGAGCTGATCAAAACTGGGTGGACTAAGTTGGTTTAGTACACAGAGCAGTCCTCAACGTAATAAAGCCTGTTATTGTTCAGGCCGCCATTCAAAAGAGACGTTAATCTGCATGAGGTAAAATATAGGCTTGGCTAGGTCAGCAAACTGTGGGATAAACTGATGATAGTAGCCCGCCATTACTAGAAAAACCTAATATTCCTGAAGTTTTAAGGGCGCAACATCATTTCTTGGCATCAACTTTGTCCAATATGAGATGGATGCCATCCTTTGAAACTTTTTGACCCAGCAAAACCCATTTCTGACTAGAGAATTAGCATTTCATAGGTTTGAGCTTTATAGAAGCCTTCTAGAGCCAATTAAAACTATCTTGAGATGCTTGATGTGTCCAAAAAAGGTTCGTTAGAAAACAATAAATTCATCTAGGTAGACAAGGACACATGACAGCACAAGTCCCTGAGTATCCCTTCATGGTTAGTTGGAAAGTGGCTGGCGCGTTACAAAGGCCCCTGGGGCATTTTCGTTGCCTCAATAGTCCTTTGTTGGCTATGAGTGTGCACTTGGCTCATTATTTAGGGGCGAGCTCCAGTTTCTAATATCTACTAGCAAGGTCCATTATGGAAAAGAACTGTGATCCAGCGATCAGTTGATAGAGTCATTAAATTTGGGACAGAGGCTAACTGACCTTCTTGGTGATGGATTTGAGCTGTTGATAGTCCAACACAACCCAGTGGCTGCCATCCTTCTTCTGAACAAGCAGGAGAGGAGAGACCCAAGGGCCGCGTGAAAGCAATATGACTCCTGCATCGAGCTTTGTCTGAGCTACACTGCCACCTAAGCTTCTTCAACCTTGCTCTTTTGGTAAGGTTGGGACCAGAAGGGGGAGAGTCCCCAGTCTCCATGTGATGTAGGACTCCGTTAATTCTCTCAAAGTTGTAGATTGAGGCCAGAAACAGGTATAATTAATCTTTAATATCTCTTGAACTTAGCACTGTTGGTCATCAGTGAGGTACTTTCCAAATAGGTGTCAACCAGGGCCACCAAAGGGGCGTTTCCAACCCTTAGTCCCTTAGGCTCCCAAAACCATGGACATTGTTGACAGCCTTCACTTTTAGAAGGCGGACACAGGCGGTGAGACTGTTTGGGACTACTATTTTGGGTTTGTCAATAAAGTATCCAACAACGCTGATATAGATCCAGCATAAGCTGGATCTAGAATTCCCAGGCAGGTAAGCACCTCCTTGGAGACAGGTTGTTTAGGCCTTGGATTTCCAGTAGATAACCATTGGAAATGTTAACATGGAGCCAAGTGTCAGCATGACTTAGAATTTGGGGTATAGTGGCCACCCTAGGAAAGTAGATCAACATGCCTTCTTGTTCATCAACAGCAGGGGGCAATTAAATTTGAGAACCCCTTAAATAATATTTAAGCCAATCAATTTGGACCTCACTCTCCATTAGGCAGGATCAGGAATTATCCTACATCTTAAGGTCACAAAAGGTTTTCTAAGATCAGAGGGACAAGATGACCTAGTAGGGACTAAAAGCAGTTATTGTAATGGACTACTGATTAGTAGTATTGATGGAACTGAGTTCTGAGAAGCAGGTCATAGCTAGGGATATCTAGTGCAAGTGTCAATAGCGTGTCTGTAACGCTCCAGTTTTAATAGCGGAGGGGGTGAGGGCCCACCCTCCTGCTACAGAACCCTCTGCAGAATAAAGGGTAAACAAAAAACCACCAAGAAGGATGGTCCATAGAATGGCATAAGCAAGGAAGGCACGCATTTGGGTAAATTGAGACCTCATTGAGGTTGACAAACTGAACAAGAAAATGTACATAAAATACTAAAACGAAAGGGGTCTTTAAATCAGACGACCAATGAGGAAAGTTGTCTTTCTGAAATATAATTAGATACCGCTGGGAGAGTTTTCAATTTGTGGAAGTGATTCTAATCATAAGCAAATCAATAGGCGCATGCTACCATATGCTGGGGTCCTGTAACTTGACATTATTTAAATTCAAGATAATAATTGTAAATTGACTTGTCCAGGCTCTAAAATATTATAAATGGAACGGGTTTTGCATCCCTATTCCTTAAGTAACAGTAATGAACAATCTGTGTTGAGAATGTAGCTGGTGCACTTTTAATTCCCAGGCTGTAACACCGGGACAAGCATAACACACATCCTCAGGACCAACCTGGGCATATTTCGCCTATACTCAGCGTTAGTCAAGGGTATGTTTCAAGTCATAAAAAGTCTTTCAGATTGACTTTTTGGATTAACCATCCAGCCTTGTTTACAGTCTGTCCCCTCTATATGCCATGTAGCCATGACAGTGGCAGCGGAGGCATTTTCAGTGAACTTCCCAAATTGGATAGGTAGGGAAGAATAGGCCCCTATAAATTGATTACATTGAGGGGCCGCCATGCAGTACTCTATATAGTGTGACAAATCTGGAGCGATCTTGATGCGCTTCATTATTCTTGACAATATAATACTTATGGGGGAGCCACTGTTAACTATGGAGAGGAACAGAATCTTATAAACTCAAACTGCGACTTGGGTAACTGAACTTCCAAACAGGGGAGGTAGTGCGAAAAACATGGGGTAGTCATTAGAAGAAGAGTTTGCAGTAAAAATTTCTTTATTACTGATGGGTACCAAAACTTCTTCAGGTATGTTAGCCCCAGGTTCGTTAGAGGTCAATGAGGATACTTGAGGCTTAGTAGGGATAACAGTATGGAGCGCCTCGTCCTTCATGCTAAGGCCCTTTCCCGCCTCCTTGGAAAATTGTTCCAGCAGGTCTTAGCCCTTTGTCAGAAGCCATTGCAGTAGGTGCATTGGGGTGGAGGAGATTTCTGGTTTTTGACCACATTGACCTGAGGACAGTTAGAAGAGACAAAGGTAGCCTTTGAGTGCAGGGTCAATGCAGGGATCTTGTTAATTGCTTCCTTTCTTTCTCAACAGCATGTGAAACCATTCTTTTTGCCAATCATATGCATTTATACCTTGGGATAGGATTTAACGTTTAGATGACAGCGAAAATAGCGTCGTCTAATGTAATATAATCAGTTTAACCAAAAGTTTTGATTGGGCATAGTAGCTTATAAACTCCATGGGGCTCTTTCCTTTATTCAGGTGGATGCCCATTAATGCTTGTTTTTGGTTGTACAGGGTTTGATTGCTTCCAAATACTTATCTCAAGGCCATATGGACCTGTTCCCAGGTGTTGCACTCCTTAAAATGGAAAGTCATGATTTTTCAGCAGTGAAGTTGAGGCAGGAGCGGATATGCTTCACTTTCTGCCAGTTAGTGGCCTCTTCCATGGAACTCTTGTATGTATACAGAAAGGAGGTGATTCATTCCTAGCCAGAGGTGAATCTTTCTTTGTTATTATGTTTAAAGTTAGTTACAATAGGAGTAGAGAGGGTGCAGGCTCAGAGATCTCAGTGTCTGCATAGTCGCAGGGGACCTGCTAGTCTGACCGTTATCTTAGGCCCTCAGGTCCTTATGGATAATGCTCCAATTTTAGGGGAGGGAATAAATAGAAGCCTTATTTGCGACCTGCTCTTTTAGGGATTGAACATCAGCGCCTTGAAGGCGAATCTGACCATTTGAGGGTGTTCAAACGGGTCTCTAATCCTTGACAAGGATGTCTGAGCTGAGAGATGCAGCTATCAATAATATTGAGGAATGCACTAAATTGTCCATTTTATCTGACAATACCTCAATGGAGACCCTAGGGTTTGGGGGGACTCCTTCCACTTGGAGTTTGCATACCTGAGCTACATTCCATATTTTATTGCATAAGGCAGCCAAGGAAGCTGACTCAGCCTTTTGCCAAGGGTCATCAGAGTATCCTGGAGTAGATACCACAGGGCCTGAGGGTCCTCGAGGGCCATGGGGAACTTCTGGTCCTTTGGGTCCCTCACATTTCTTGGGGCCTTTGGGCCCCCTAGGCCTTCAGGACCTTCATTCTCAGAGGTGTAGTCATTAGAGGCCAGCTCCTGAAGTGTTGTTGCAGGGTCCATACCAGGATCATTAACTTGATGGAGGCGCTGGTTCCAAGCAGCCTTGAGGAGTTGGATGTTATGAAGCAGCTGGTCCATGAGGTAGCCAGTGATCTAGTTATCCAGCACCATGATTTAACCTCAGGTTTCATTAATTAATCGTGAGTTATCAATAATTGCCTAAAGTTGCCATGGACAAAGGAGGAGGCTGCATATAATAGATTGATGACATGGGAGTGTTTGGTCTGAGTGAGCCCCAGTTGTCGGGAGGCTTTATGATGAAGCAATCCAACTAGCTGGAGAGGTAATGAATAACCGGATGAATAAAGTTTTGAAGGTAGCGTTTAGTCCTCAAGATGAGTTATCCCACTGTCAGCTGGGCCAAAAGATAGAGGTCCTACATGGTAGAGGGCATGGGAGAGGCGTGGGAGCAGCTGGATTAGCACCCACAGAGTAAATGCCTCTATTAACTGTTGTACAATGTTGTTAAGGTTCTTGTACTGAAGTTGATACTGATTTAAATTAACAGAGCAGAGAGAACTATAAAGTGGCCCAGAATTTTAAATTCTCAGGATTTTTGGGCGTCATTTCAAATTCGAGGTACTAATCCATTGAGCACGTTTCTTAACTGATCATCAGATTGATCTTCAGGACGTCTGGTATTCTCCATTATTCGTGATAAACGTTTTACTTAAAACAGCTTATTGCCCCTTAAAAGTGAGCACCACTTCTCTCAGCGTAACAATTCTCTTGACTGTTGCCAAATTCAAAATAATCTCTAAACTGAAAACTAGTGAAGAGGTCAAAAAAGTAAATATGGAGAGAAAATAGACTACTCTACTGTATTAAAAAAAGCGTCTATATTTCTAGGGCGTGTGGGGACATGGAGCCTCAAGGGCCTTTGCAGCACCACATGGCCAGAATTTTTCATTGCCTTTTAGATTGACTGCATGGCCAGCACCCTCGTTGTTTTGCATTGTTTTCATGACTGCAGCGGTGGGGGCAGCGCATCTTGTGATTTAGGAAGCGAGGATGTGATTCTTAAAGATGATTCATCAATCCTAGTAATAGTGATGAATCCTGATCAAATCTAGTTTCAATTCCTTTAGGATAGGGTTCTATTCGTGCTGGTTCAAGAGTCAATAGGTTGATGTTCAATTTGGGAGCATTAATTTTAAATTTATATTCATCTTGAAAACTAAGAGGAGGTCACTATGGGATAACCATAATGACCTCCACTTGACTTTGCCAACTAAATCCCGTAATATTAATGGATTTGTGACTCTCCTGGATATAGAGAAGAACTATGATAAGGTTGTTTTAAAGTACATTTATGCTTCCCCTAGCGCGTTTCTGCTTCCCCTTTTCAGAAAAGAGCTAGATTTGGAGCTCTATGACTAATTTCAAACCATATTCCTGGCACCAACAGGTACTACAAAAGCAGTACCAGTTGTATAAGGTCTCCAAAAGAGGGGACCCTCTGAGACCAATACTCTATAATACTACTTTTAACCCCCTCTTAGCCTCCTATAAGGATAAGCTAAAGAGTATTCTGGTCCTGAGTAAGCTCTCCACACGCACCATGGTATTTGTTAATGACAACTCCGTTTCATATGGATGCCCTGAGGATGTTACCCAAGATGCTGTGGCCCTGAGAATTACACCAAGGCATCTAATGCCAAGGTCAAAATCTTCAAAGATGGTAGTATAGTTGACCTTCCAACCTTCCCCTGACCTTTGGTCTATAAGCCACGTGTGGTATCTTTCATCACCTGGATGTCATGACCAACTACCTAGGAGTCTCACCAAAAGACATTAAGGACTTTATCCTGAAGGTTGTGACTCCAGGAATGCAAACTGTAACTGATGAAACCAAGCCCCATGGTTACCTCTGATGGCCGAGGTATTTATCTTTTTCAAAGTATGGATTTTTTCACACATATGGCATTTTAAAGATGCTTCTATAGGTTACTCAACATACTCCTCCGATGTTAAATATGGGACTCAAACCATCTACTAACGACATACCTACAATTGACTAACCCTGCAATGAAGGAAGCCTTGGGATTCGGGATATCCACACCAACACCACCACAATCTACCTGAAGTTCCTAAGGCTAATTGTCTTCTGGGATGCGACCCTGTGCCCCAATGGCATCTTCCCTCCGTTAAGCTGCTAAGAGTCCCTGGGACTTCCTAGAGCATTTTTGCCCTTTATAGAAAAAATCTATGATCCTAGGCCATTTCAAGGAACTCTTCTTGTCACCATACTCAAATTAGGCCCTACTTGCCCTGAAACAAGTAGAGGCGTGGATATATCACGTCGAAACATACATAAGGGATGGCACTGGCCTTAGCCCCCATCGCCAGGTAATTAGTAGCAATGGACATGTTGTCACAACTTGGCTCAACCTTAAGTCAGACCTTCCATCCTCCCTCGACTTTTTGAGACCCTCTCTACTTATGTAAGATATGACTTCAAGAGGCTTGGGCAGGACGTGTACACCAATATACTACTATGGAATTGGACAACATCTTATGGCAGATGATCAATTTTTTGTACAGGAAAGGAAATTATATTGGACCTGCCTTCTAGAGCCAAAGCTTCCCTTGCTTCTTGAAGCCAATTGACTCTCATCTCAACCACTTATTCACCTTTCCAGGTGTTATTACGTTCTGGTCAGAAGTCCACACACTCCTTTAAAATTAGTCCTGGACTGAAACCCTATAAACTTGTTTTTTAAGCAGAATATAGCTGGTCTTCGACCCCTCCAAGTCCTTGCCTAGCCATGGAAATCTGTACTATCCACAATTCCTTTCTCTGCACGGCCTTTGACATGAAGGTGTGAATTCTATTGCACATGATCAACCACTTTCAGGTACATTTTGAGATGGCCCTGAAGGTCAATACCATGTTGTAAATCTTCCTCCGCTCAGTCTATTCTAAAGCACGGCTATAGAGCGCCGTCCTCTTAATTTGATGTCTTCTCCCTCCTCTTCCCTCGCATAAGGCTCTTAAAAGCCCAGCATAATTCATTAGAACTTGATAAATCTACCCTCAGTTTGTGACCATCCCGTACTATAAAATAGTAAAATAAAGCTAAAAGTCCGTTTTATACTAAGTCCATTTTTATAAGAACTAAGTCATATGATATATATAAGGTCGTAAGGTCATATTTACAAGAGGGTACTAAATTTAAAGAGATGCAATATGAACTACAATGATAGATAAAAATGAAAATTACTTTTTGTTTTAGTCCTCTTATATATGATATTAACATTGAAAAAAAATTCAGGGGTTTCAAAAAATTTACTTTTCTTCTTTCTCTTTTCTTTATGGATAATTTAAACTATAAGAATCACATCCTAGCATATTGGTGATTTCTTCATTTTTAGTTGATCGCCAATTCAACTCTTACAATGGTGGGTGTATTGAGGTTTGTGAGAAATTATGATAAACAGGCGCTACAAAAGCTACAAAGTTATTAGTTCCATGGCTCTAGAAAAGATTGACTCAATTGCAGCGAAGTTATTAGTTCCGTTGCTATGGATAATGCCAATTGGATATACAAAACCTGTATGAAAATAGACTAAAATTAAACTACACAATACGAGAATTGAGGTACTTTATTAATTAAAAACCAGAGATATTTATAGGGGGAAAATTTTTAGTTCTTCACGAGGATTTCTGTGATTCACCCAAGGTAAGATCTTTCATACTAGAGGATCAATATTATTGATTATCATTATTTTTAAAAGACTTATGATGATCATATCTAATAGAGCTCTTGTTAGATGCAATCAACCTTCTTAACGAGGGCTTAGCCCTTTTAAATGATTGGTCATTACAATTTGCTTAGTAATATTGGATTGATGAGCTTCTTCAGATTGATTAGACTCACCCATCATAGAAGGTCAATAACTCTGAAGGGTCTTTCTTTGGTCAAAGTTGAGAATCAAAAATAATCATCTTATATTTTCAATCTCATTAGAACGAGATATCAAATCTTGATCTGGAGTAATTTTGTTCATATCAGTTGTATCTCCAACAATGCCCCCCAAGATCTTGCTAAGGGGCACATACTTGCAAATAAACCTACTATGCACTCTATTGATAACAGTATCAGTATAAATAGCAGCAATGTAGTATTCTATACCCTGACAATAAATAATAAGTTAAGGACCATCCCATAGGGTGTCCAGTTTGTGAATCCTTCCTCCAGGTTTATGGTGGTAGAAAAGTATAAGGTCTCTGACTTGGTATTTTGATAACGTATGTCTACTAGCGATAGTTCTGGTACCTTCCTTTAAGTTGGTAGCTGCAAGGGAACTTGAAGCTAAAGCTTGTAATTAAATAATTTCATCAGCTAATCTCCTCATAGCTAAATTGGTAGTTTGTGGGGTAGCCTCTTCAAGTTAGGTTGTACACTTAAGAGGAGGATATGTTCCTGATCATATAAAGCTTTAAAACGAGACGTTCTAATAATATGAATTTAGCTAACTTTATAAGCAAACATCGCACTAGGTAAGTAAAGGTTCCACCTACTAGGATCATTGGAGGCCATCTTTTGAAGAATGGCTACAAGGGTACCATTAGCCCGTTTGAATGCACCATTAGTTGAAAGATTTTAAGGGTTTTTAAAGGACTGATAAGTCCCCATTAGTTTGTTAAGCTCAGCCACCACCTGAGTAATAAAATTGGTTTCATTATCTGATAATAGGACTTTTGGGCTACCATGCCTGGTGAAAACTTACTTGAAAAGAAAAGACACCGTCACCTTAGTGGTAACCGTGGAAACTGAAATAGCTTCAATCCATTTAGTAAATGGTAAATAGCTAACAGAATATATCAATGTCCATAGGTGGCCATAGGGAAAGGACCCACCACATCAATACTCATAGCGGAAAAGGGTTCAGAAGGTCCCACAATTTGGTGCTGGAATGTTGGATTTCCACCACATTGTTGTTGGCACTTAAGACAAGAATCATCACATCATGTACAGATTCCAGCATGTTATCCCAGTAACAATGATTCATTAACCACTGTAGTTTCTTAGCAACAGCTCCATGACCTACAGCTTGGTGGACCTCCATAATATTATCAGTCCTCGCAGAGGCCAAATAAAGGGCAATCACTTAGATGTCAACTTTTTATAATGAACCTTCTTTAACATGAGTGTCTTCAGTTTAGGATTGTAGGTTCGAGATAACATCCTTAGATTCATAAAACCAGAGCCCATGTTTAGATTAGGTCATAAATGCGATCTTCTTCAGCAGAAAATAACGTTAATGTAGGCAATTGAGAAAGGCCATCAGCGTTTTGATGTATAGCTCCAACACGATGTTGAATAGTGAAGTCATACCCTTGGAGCTTTAGAGCCCATCTAGCTAAGCGCCCGTCAGAATACTTCATTTGTTGCAACCACTTCAGGGAAGCGTGATCCGTTACAATAGTGAAATGTTTGTCATATAGAAAAAACAGAAATGCTTGATGGCAGGCAACACAGCGAGGCATTCTCTTTCAGTATTGCTATAATTGTGTTCAGCCTTAGAAAGGGTTTTACTATAGTACGCGGTGGGGTGATCAACCAAATTGGTATCATGTTGAGCCAGAATGGTCCCAATAGCAATATCACTGGCATCAGTAAATATAATAACAGGTTTAGAAAAGTCAGGATGAGCTAAGACGGTGGCACTCATTAAGGCTTGGCGCAACAGATCAAAGGATTGTTGCTGTGAATCTTCCCATACAAAAGGGACTTCTTTAAGAAAAAGGTAAACTAAAGGTTCTGTAATCTCCGCAAAATGTGGGGATGAATTGTTAATAATAACCAACCATCCCTAAAAACACTTGGATATCGCACAAGCTTTTGGAAACTGGCATGTCCAAAATAGCTTGTATCTTATTAGATAAGGGTAAACTACCTTCACAATTAACTTTATGTCCCAAAAATTTCATCTCGGTTTTAAAAAAAGCACACTTCGATGGTTTAAGCTTAAGTGAGGCATGATGCAATTGGCCAAAAAATTCCTTCAAATTAAGCCAAATGCTCATTAAAAGTGCATGAAAAAGCAGTAACATCATCTAGATAATATAAAATACAAGAAAGATTAAATTCCCCAAGCAAGCTATCCATGTCTCATTAAAAAGTAGCTGGGGCATTGCAAAGCCCCTGCGGCATATGAGTTGGCTCAAATAGCCCCTCACTAGAAATTAGAGCACATTTTTGATGATCTTCCAGAGCTAGGTCAATTTGCCAATAGCCACTCGTAAGGTCCACACACACTGAGAAGTATTGTGATCCAGACAATAATCATAATGAATCAACTATGTGAGGCAAAGGATAAGAGTCCTTTTGAGTAACGGCATTGGTTAACAATAGTCCATAACCACTCTGTGACCCCATCCTTTTTTTGGATGAGTAGTATAGGGGAATACCATGGACTCTTAGAAGGCGTCAGTAGCCCGGCATTGAGGAGTTGCTTCAGTTCCACTGAAACCTGAGCTTCCTCAACTTTGGATTTGCTTTATGGTCAAGCTCGAATAGGGGGAGTATCCCCAGTTTTAACCAGATGCTGTACTCTTTCATTAGACCAAAATCTCCTGGACCTTGGGCAAAAATATCTGCATATTCTTTAATCAAGGCCTCAGCTTTAAACTGTTGATCTGACATAAGTGAATCCTCAAATTCAACGTCAATTTGAGCAACAATAGGGGGATCTTTCAGCCCAAATTCATGTAAATCTCCACATCCCGAGATGGATAATATGTCATTCAAAGGAGTAGGCCGCACATAGGCGATGGGATTATTGCGATTTAATTGCATAGGTTGGGAAGTGAGATTAGCCAGTAGAATTGAAACAGTCCCATCACAGGCAGGCTTAAGGATACCCAGGTAGGGTGAGGCCTCCAAATGAGAGGGATTTTAGTGAAGGAAGATTTCTGATACATGATCAGAGGGTACAATTACTTGTACGCCCATATCAACAATGATTTGATCTTTGAGGGAATAGTAATTGGAGAGTTAGAATATAACTGCATTCCCTCAGAGGCACAAGCAGACTGCGGTGGAAGTATATTCCTTGGACCCAGGATGCGGTATTTGAGACATGAGATAGAAGTGTGATATTCCAGTAGGCAAACACGTCGTTTGAGTTTGCCTTTGCTAGTAGGAACATCATGTAAGATCAAAGATACTTGGTACCCAATTAAAGAAAGGTATTTGACTTTGAGACTAATAATTGCATCAAAATTGGTGAGAAACTTAGTTCCTAAGAGCATATCATAGCAGTTGTTATCCAGTACTACTGCAGGGGCTGACACAACTAACTTTCCAAACCGCATCAAAAGAGAGGAATAGGCTCCTATAGATTTAATGCAGGAAGGTCCAGCAGTTCCTTAATCTTGGGAATGGTTCATATCCGGAGCTAATTTGATTTTCTTCATAAGTTTGGAAGAGTTACATTGATAGGTGATCCCTTATCAATGACAGACAAAACTTTCACCTTATTCACGATGACTTCCACCCAGGTTACATCAGTGCCAAAGTTTGGGATTGAGAATACTGAGGGATTAATCATTTGAATGGAATTAGAAGAAAAAGAGGAAGCATAAGCAGAAATAGAGTCTTTATTGGATAATTCATCAAAGATATCAAGCTCATCAGGAGCGGATCCACATAACAATCTAAAGAAGAATTGAAAGGTTTTGACTGAGGCACCTGAGGTAGGTCAGCACAGGGAGCCTCATGCCCTATGCTGACTCCTCTTTTTTAGACTTCTCCGCTTGTTTTTTCCAACCTTGAGACATCACATGGCCCACAAGACCACAATAAGTACATGTCTCCTTCTTCATTTGGATTTAGGTTTAGGTGGCATCAGTTGGATGTGAGAATGAGGGTTACTAGATGAGGTTGGATGTACCACCCCATTAGGGATCTCCATAAGCGCTTCTTTGATGTTATTAATGGAGCTGAAATTTCTTTTAAGTGATTTCAAGTGTAGTAGTAACTGAGTGCGAGAACCAAACGCATTCATTACAGCTGATATAGCATCATAAATTGTAATTTAGTTTCATATAGCAAGAGTATGGGCCTCATGGTAGAATCATTTAGCGAAATCCTGGATAGACTCTCCTCATTTAATTTTTACACTCACAAAGGCTTGCTTTTGGTTGGAAAGGATTTGATCACTCCCAATTTCCTTTAGGAGAGCGGTTTTCACTTGAGCCCACGTAGTGCAAACCTTAAGATGGGGAACCATGATCTTTTGAGCAAATCAACTTAGGCAAGAGGTGGTATGGCGGACCTTTTGTTGATCAGTAGCTCTATCCATTGTGCGTTCATAAATGGAAAGAAAAGAGTGGATGCTACCTTCACCGGGTTTTAAACCTATCCTTGAAAGTAGGTTTGAAAAGGGTGACTTCAGTGTTCAAGATGTGCACGCCTGATACCACGACCAGTCCAACCTTGGAGGTTCAGACTCTGTGAAATGGGCATGAGGGGGAACTTGGACAACTTGTTGTCTCAAGAGGTTCAAATCATTTTGTAAATTTTGAACCCATTGGTTAAGATGGTCATTAATAGGAACTCGGTTTAAGTTGGAAATCACAGTAATTATCTTTATTTGTTTGGTCTCGAGTACTTTACATTTGGCAACCAACTGCTCAATGGACGCAGTCAATACAGCAAACTGGGTTTCTTGAGTAGTTTTATTTGCATTGCATAGCTGATGTGCATTCTCAACACCATCCATTAAATTGATTAAAAAATAGTCCAAAGCAGTCAGAAGACATTCCAAAGATAAGAAACACCCTTGAGCTATGGCTCAGCTTTGGATTCTAATGTTTGTACTCGAGATACTAGGAGAATTAAAGGTTCAAAATCGGACATTAAAAGCGAGGAGCCTGGGGGACCAGGAGGTCCCAGGGGTCCTTGCGACCCATCTCTACCTGAAGGGCCTGGAGGGCCTTGTTGACCCACTGGACCAGGGGACCACATTTCCCAGGAGTCCCAGAGTTACAGATGGGGAGCTTGGTGGTCCCAGTGGTCCAGGAGGGCCAGCAGGGCCGGGTTCACCTTCTCTAATATTACCCACTACTTGGACAAGATGTTGAGTTAGCCCATTAAGCTCCCCCACGCTGTTCTCATGTTCAGCCCACAAATGATCCAGTTGTCTCTTAATCTTCTCCTCCAGGGAGGCAATCTGATGGTGAATAGGGTTAGTGGCATTGCTAAATTGATGAGATACTTCTTTTTCTATGTATCCCACAACCCCATTATTGATTCTCACCAATTGGTTAAGAATATCGTTGTTTTCTCTTCTATTATCAAGGATGGCCTCTTGATTATCTCTTCCAAAATTAGATGCCGTTTCATAAAATGAAGATATTTGAGAGTGAAATTGTTGTGCTAGAGGCAATTGGCGCTGAATTTTAAGATGATGAAACCCCAAAATCTGGAGTAAATGGTGTTTAGCAGGATGCACATAATGCCGTAGATACTGTTCAGTTCTGGCCAAACCAACTTTGGCAGGCTGTAACACTGCTTGGTTATATAAATTCATCATGTTGTCAGCAACTTTAGATGCTCGGTCACAATTAGGGCGAGCATCAGGCTGAATAGCCCCTCTGATCTAGCTTCTGACGGTTTCTTCAACATTTGCATATTGAAATTGATAATTATCTTGGTCAGGGCCCTCAATGGCTAAAGTTCATTGATGCGTGAAATTGTAGATTATTGATATTTGTTGAAGGCAAATTTTGCTAGTTAGAGTATACATTGGGTGATACTCAAGATATTCCTCCAAAGAGGGGCTATCTTCTTTAGACATATTCATTGTTGTAAAAGTATGTTTTCACCAGGTAGCTTTAGAAGCAGACCTGGCAGGGAGCACCTGTATTATAATTTTATGAGAAAAAACGATAAACAGGCGCTACAAAGGCTACAAAATTATTAGTCCATGGCTCTAGCAAAGATTGACTCAATTGCAACGAAGTTATTAGTTCCGTTGCTACGGATAATGCCAATTGGATATACAAAAAACTGTATGAAAATAGACTAAAATTAAACTACACAATACGAGAGTTGAGGTACTTTATTAATTAAAAACCAGAGATATTTATAGGGGAAGATTTCGTAGTTCTTCACGAGGATTTATGTGATTCACCCAAGGTAAGATCTTTCCTACCAGAGGATCAATATTGTTGATTATCATTATTATTAAAAGATTTGTGATGATCATATCTAATAGAGCTCTTGTTAGATGTGATCGACCTTCTTAATGAGGGCTTAGCCCATTCAAAATGATTGGTCATTTTGGATTGCTTGGTTATCTCTGATTGATGAGCTACACAACGCTCTAACAACCTTTCCACGCCATAAGTTTGGATGTGGTAGGTCCTCTACTCAGACCACCAGCGGTAATAATTACATCTTGGTTGGAATTGATCATTTTACCAAATGTTTGAAGCTGTTGCTCTCCCCGCTCAGATTGCTAAGGCAACTGCCACCTTCCTACATCAATATATCTTTACGCTTCATGGTTGCCCCAGGTCATACTTTGTGATAATGGGAAAAATTTTACCTCCCAAGTGGTAAAACTCCTCGCCGCCTCCATGGGAGCACAACAACTCTTCTTATCCCCCAATAACCCATACGCCAATGGTGCAGTCAAAAGAGCAAATGGTACCCTGGTCTTTATACTTTTAGAAATTGTTAACTCTGACCCTCTTCACTGAAATCATTATTTACTTAGTGCCCTCATGACCTACTATATCAGTTACCACTGGATCCATAAGATCTTACCATTCCATGTGTTGTATAGCTGAAAACTTAGGGCGCCTGGTTTTACTAGCCAAAGATGTTTTCTCAGCTAGGACTGATCTGGAGCAAGCCATGAAGAAGTTGGCAAGCACATCATCCAGCTACAGTCTGAGGATTTGACCAATTTAGCAAGATGATCACTAATGAGGGCCAAGAGGCCAATGAGCTCTGGCCACCACTCCCTTCCTGCCAAGTGGCAAACATGGTGCTCTACTACCAAACCAAATCATGCCTAGAAAGGAAAAGCTTGGAATCTGGGAGGGGCCTTTTGTAATCACCTATAAGTGAGGAGATGAGTAATCCAGTAAGTCCCTTGTTTCTGAAATTATGATCAACTGAGTTCATGGACAACTTCTGTGACCTTATTCTCCCCTACCACTCTTGGAAGGGGTAGTGTTGGACAATCATAAGTCCAATGTATTAAAAAGAGTAGTTCAGAGCTAAATGATGAAAAAATGGCCAAAAGACCCTGGTCAATTCCCGGTGGAACCCCTTATTTGGGGGTAACACCTATAATATTTTGTTCAAACAAAATAAGATTGGGTGATTGGATTGCACCAAATTGTCAGAAGAATTTAGAAAAATTCATCAATAGCTCCTCTCCAGGCCACTTACATTTTAGAAAAGCCTACACCACGAAGCCTGGCCCCTTTATAGGCTCAGAGAGGGTCCAACCAATTGCAAATTATTCCAGCCACTGATTGGGTGAAATACATCAAAAACTTACTGCATGGACTTATCTTACCTGCCCTCCATCAGCCATATATCAAAATGAAGTGTAGCTTTTGAGCTCCATAATCGTTGAATATCAATGTTCCCTAATTTGGATGTTACTAAGCCATCTAAACTTTGAGCCTTGACACTTTAAATACTAAGTATTGACTTATTAAGAGGGTTCATTTCTTTACCCTGACAATATCACTAATAAATCATATAAAACTCAAATTCTTTTTTCCTAATATATAACATTTATCCCATTTTTATTCCTTTGGTGGTACTAGCAATACCCCATTTTTACAAAAGCATTTAAGAGTTTTATACTCCTGCTTCTGGTAAATTGTCAAATCCTGTGCAAATTAGCACCAGCAAGCTTTAACCCCCGCTAAGATTTTGACAGCTATACACAAGCAATAAAATTATTAAATATTGACGGTACATATACTATAACCCATTATTTAGTAAATGAGGTGGGTCAACCTTGGGACAAATATACCGTGCTGAGTTTTTATGATGTGATGGTTTCAAACATGTGCAAATTAAAAACAACCCAGAGTGGATCAGGAACCACCCCGCTATGCTACCACTCCTTTATAAACCCAATTTTATCATATAGTTTATTGTATGGAAGAATTAAGATATATTTAAACAATATATTGTAATACTATATATACTAAGACATGAAACTTTAAGTTTGAGAGATGTAAATTAATTCTTATCTACAGTTTATAAGCAATAGAATATACGCTATTGATGATTATGGTTCTTTCTCTCTGCATAATTATACATCATCAAAAGGTAAAATGTTTTTATTTAAAGAAGCACATAGACTTTTCAAATATCTTTATTTAGTACTAGTAAAGCCCAAAAAAGGGACATCCACGCATGTTTATATGTGGTAAGCCAAACAAAGGGATTATCTTTAACATAAAAATATCAATATTACATCTCAGCTATTACTAAAAAGCCATATCAGACATAGAAGAGGCGATAAAGCTTTTGTCTAGCCCACTTCAAGTAGCGGACCATGGCAGACAAAATGGTGCTCAGAAAATCAGCAGCATGAGGCAAAAGGAGGTATAAAAGCGGGATATTTTAATCAATGAGGCCAGAAGTATGCATTGCCTTGACTTACAGATTAAACTATCCTTTTAATTATTTACTAAATAATATGCATTATGACTGAAGAAAAAATAGGTACCCATTTGCTGACAGCAAAGATAGAACAAATAAAGCCAAGGTAGTCTAGAGTAAATATTAAAAGCATTTGATTGATCAATATATATTGCTGTGTTAAGTATCTAAAAAACTGAGATGAAAGCAGTAATGCAATCATCTATGAGGCATGAGTGAAAAAGATGAGCGCTTAGATTAGTATATGTATTGTAAGAAAAATCAACTAACTCTATGCAGTGTATCTAATATATATAATAACTTTTTCTGATTGTTTAGAATTGTTATTCCAGCCTCCATTATGTGAGAATCTATTACTACTTTTTAAGTAATTTAAATTATTAAGTTTGGTACCAACATGCTGTGTTAATTAATTGTGTCAAGAATTAGTGTAGATGTTTTTTACTAGTATACCTTCCATGAAATTTAATAAAAAAATCATTTACACGATTATAAACAAATTATGAAATTCTTGATATTTTATCCTTATATAGATAAATTTCGCTGATAAAGTGGTATGAGCTATGAAATATCTAGTGCAAACATATATAATTTTATACGTTATGTAATGTACTATATAAACTTCTATCACCTATTACTCATGAGTTCATCTACATAATATAGTAATTACCTTTAGTATACCAAAAATATACAAGAAGGTTTTTTTAACTCATATATAATTTAATCTACTATAATTTGTCTTTGATTTACTCTAAACTAGGACTATTAATGGCAAATTGGTATAAAATTGCACTACTATCATTTACTTTTCACCAGTTCCCAAATACTAATAACAAATAAGTTTCCTATATTTTGTTCTTTTTAAGGCTCAAAATGTAAGGCTTGGTGTATAAATCCTATTACAAATGAAACCACCCTCCAGTATCAGCCCAATCTAAGTTAAAACTTAAAAACAACACATATGTGTGACTATTTGATGATAAAAGATGATTTTAGAAGGTTCATAAGCCTTTGTCTTAAGGTCCTGAAGGACCAGTATGTTAAACAAGATCTGAAGCCCATGATTACAGGATGTTCAGGGAAGTTTGGTGGTCTAAGTTTTCCTAAAGTTTCAACTGGTCTAATTTGTTTAACTGAATTAAGTTGTTGCTCTTGGACAAAAAGACCCTCAGGTATCAAGGCCCTTTAATATTGGAAGAATGCAGGTATTTATTAAAGAAAACAGCCGTTCAAAAGCTAAGAACTTTTATGCAGACCTTTTCTTTTTATTAGATCATTTTATAAAATAATGAAAATATTATAGAGAGTTATTATTCTTTAATATAATTTTTAGAATAAAGATGTCGCTTTTCACAAAATAATTTATCTCAAGGCCAATGTGTACTAAGATTTTCAACTAATCAGCATCAATTTTTTACAAAGGCCCTCTATATACCATTAGAATCTAAGAACATGATAATAAAAGTAGTATAAATTGTTGAACTCCAATAGATTATTTTGCTATATACTCAATAAAATTTTTTTATAAGGTGATTAAAAATTATTATAAAAATTTTACCAATGCCTTTAGACAAAACTAACTCTAGTAAGAATGGACTAATATAGAATATAGTATAGACTAATTTGGCTTACATTAGATCTTTGCCATATGAGACTATATAAGGAAGAGCCTTGAAAAGTAGGTCACTACCTCCAATACTTCGCAAACTAATCTTATATGCTCTTGCATAGGATTTTTGTCATGCCTTTCAAATAGAAAGATCAAATTAAGTAAATAATGTTAACTCAAGGTTTTTATTTAACGTCTTAAGTTTTTATAATTACCTGAATATAGTGTCAAATAAAATTTAACTCATATTTATATAACATAACTTGTTAGCTTTAAAGATACTAGGAAAAACATAACTTAGTATCTAAATTTAATATAGCTCATAACTGATACCCTAAGAGTTTTTAAAACATAAAAATTGTTATTTAAAATGAGAGGCTAAAAACCACATTTATATTAACCATAAGCTGTATATGTTAAGCTGAATTATCAAATAGCTCTAATTATGTATTAAAATTTGAAGATCTGGGACAAATAATGTGCCATATTGATAAGCAATTCAGTTGTGGAGTGGTGTCTTAAAAATAAGTAATTCTATTATACTATCTTAGATGATAAGAGAGAAAATTATAATCTATTTTTAGGATTAATTAGCTCAAGTAACTTAATAAATATAAATTAAAGAAATATACTTGAATGTTTTGTAGCCAGGAGATAAGTATAGGTCCTCCTAGAGATTTGCTTTTTTACATATCCTTGGTTTATAATTGTAAAAACTTTTTATGTCTGGTAGCTTTTATCACTTTAAAAATTATATGCTGTGGCTCATTTCCTGGTAGCCCAACACTTATTGTATGAGTATACTATAATCAGGGTTTTCTTGCGTCCTTTATTTTTCAAAAAAACTATCACTACTGAATTTAGTGTAAAAATGATATCTTTTATTTTATCCTTGTTTGAATGGGCTCAGAGCCTAAAGAAGAGATGGAACCTTGGCTAATAATAAAAATGCCTTCTTATGATTTTTTGGGTAATGATATATTTATTAAAAAAAGGCTATAGCATAATTTACTCTAATCTTAGTTTGATACAATAATACTTAGATATTCCATTAGTATCACAACAAGGCTATACCCAGCTGTTAAAAATCATTCCTTTTAAGCATAAGTTTTAAATAAGCAAATTTACTTAGCAATTATTTGAATCTGTAAGATAACAGGTTTATTGTGTTTTCTGGTGTATTATTAATCCATTAAAGTTGACCATAGCCTTAGTCTTTTTATTATGTAAGACAACCAGGGGACGATATTACTGAAGCTCAGGAGAGCAAACTAAATCCAATTAAAATGATCAAAATGAGATTAACAGATCACTCAAACTGACGCAAAAAAACTTTATAATGAAACTAAGTCAGAAATGGTTGACCATTATCTGATCATGGTGGAGGGTTGAGTGGTGTTGGGACGCTCTTCATCTTCTTATGATGTGTGAATAGAGTTTGGCACAAAGATGAGAGCATGATCTTTGGTGCATCTTTATTATGGGGTACAATGTATCAAAAAGGGGCTTTGAACTCTATCTTGGCTATGGGAGGGTGACAATATAGTCAAAAAGGGCTTTATTAGCCTCATGTGGATTTTGGGGGGGTGGATAAGGTGGTGATATTGTTGAAGGAAATGCAGGTTTTTTTTCAAACTTTGCAACCGCCACTACTTTTTGGACTACTTTGCTAGCAACTTTTCTAAAAACAAAGATGTTTTTTATGGTTTTGGTACATTGTGGTGTGGAGACAGGAGGAGGAAGGCCCTCATCCAATACTGCGACTGATTTTGCAACAGCTTTTGGAGCCATAACCATAATCTTTATAATCTTATTTCTCTACAGCTGTAAATTGAAAAGTACATTTCTGTGTTCAATAACGCAAGTATAGGATATTCAATAAAATAAAAAATTGCTTTTTAACCTTCATAAAGAAATATGTGTAAAGCTTAATGTAGTGGTTTTTTAGTTAGGGAGAGCACTAAATATATTTTTTCTATTGGTTAATTTTTGAAAAGTATAGCTTACAGATGGACTTAAGTTATGGTGATGTTTTACTTTTTTTTTAGTAGCAGAATTGTAAAAGATATTAACAATTATCTGAGTATATATAACTAAATTATAAAACTTTTCTTTCTCGTTGCAAACACTTTTGCAACCCATTCAATTTAAGACTAAATCTAGTTTGATAATCTCATAGAGGGGATTAGTCTGCGCCCATGTCTGGGAGCAGTTGGGCAAGCAAGGCAAGAGGAGCAGGCGGAAGGCCCGCGGCCTCTAACGTTTGAAAACGCCCTGGAGAATCCGGTGGAATAGAAAAAAATCTAAAAAAACTGGCAGTCACAATTTCCCCAGAGATACTCGCATGGCAAGCATGATGCAACCAGTACATCAACACGCCACATTCCCAGCCACTTTCGTCGGTGGAATTTGGAGTCCATGTGTATCTGGACATCCAAAAAATGGCCCTATGGGAAAAATTTTGTGAAGATGTACACAAAATTTTCCCAGACCGCGGTGTACATTGCACCTCACTCCATGTCGCGCAGTTGGCTGGACCTAGGTTTTGAAAGCAAATTAGCAGCAGATGAGGCTGCAGCGGTGTGCATAGTGGTTGACCTCCCCTGAAGGGCAATGAGTCATTGAAACTAAATGCACCAGATGGACAAAATCAAACCAAATTTTCCTCACGTTTGACTTTTTGCCTACTACGGTAAAATGTGACTTTTTGGAGCAACATCTGAAAGATGGTCTCGCCATATATGGCGAAATACAATCTTTCAATGCAATGTTTCACGCTGATGCCACACCTGTGCACCGGCAAAGCCATTGCAGTTCTGACCCCAACTGAGGAGATTGCAAAGGACCTAACCCAGATACCGCACTCCACCTTTATTGACATCGCAGGGCACACCACCCACCCATTCCAGGTAACCGTGGACAGTGCGCCCCCATTTGCACCCACTGTGACGCGTTCAGCCATAAGGTGCACGCATGCCCTATCAAAGAGGGCGTCACATTCCAAGAGCACCCCTCGGTGGCCATGGCCAGCGGAGAGGCGCACAACAAACCAACCACAAGCACCAAGGAGGCTTTCCTGTGGGGAGCACAAGGCTGCTACCTATTGGTAAAGCCCATCTCCCCACAGGAGTGGAAGAAGGCCAAGCAGGCCTATAGGACTGCGGCCAAGGAAGCAGCCAAGGCCACCACCACCATCCCACATTCACAACGCCAGGAGGACATGGAGACCTTCGCGGTGGAAGCAACTTGGGAATCCATCACCCAATCAGATTGGGAGGCCCATGCCAAACGGGCCACTCAATCTGAGGATCCGATGGGAGATTCAATCTCACCCAATTGCTGCACCCAAGCCCCAGTTGAAACTGACTTGGGACCTATCCCAACCAATAAAAATTTTTTTGCCCCACTCAATGGTGCACCGAACTTATATCGCACCACAAAAAATTTTTCCGACATTGGGAAAACAAAAAGTAAAGGCCAAAGCCAATGCAACTCTTTCCGCAAAAATTAACAAAAACCCCTATAGTGTTGCTGCTAATACCCACACTGCTGTGAAAGCCCGTGGGGACCTGGAAGAGGCTGGTGGGCCCGGGGGCCCACCCCTTGCACCTAAGGTGCGATGGGGGAAACCTTCACTCTAGGGACGCTGAATATCGCTGGACTCAAGGCCTCCCCATCCCGGGCTAGGAAACTGAGTTTTTTACAAAACAATTTACCCGTGGATATCCTGGCCATCCTGGAGTCCCACTGTCCATGAGGTTCTGAGGAAGCTTGGAAAACAATGCTCCTACCATCCCTATCCTTTTGGTTGAAGCACTGTGGGGTGCTAATTCAGAAAAACAATTTTTTCAAATTTACATCTTCAGAAATATTCCTAAATGGCTGAGTGCTCATTGTCACCTTCTCATGGGCCAATGTTGCACACACAATCATCAACATTTATGCCCCAAATGGTGCACATAAGCGTCAGGAATTTTTCTTGTTGGTCAAATCCCTCCCACTACCCCCCAATTCTTTCCTAATTGGCAACATGAACTGTTGACTAACCTCACCAATGGACTGGGGGCCACCCTCACCCCACGCCCCACAGGGTCACGTAGAACTACGCGTTCTAAAAGCCACCCTTGGGTTAATGGATGCGCTGCCATGACATGCCCCACTCCTCAAAAACATGACGCGTCCCCACGTCCACAATGGCCAATTAAGGTCCATGACCCGCATCGACCTTATTCTAGTGCCGGCGAAATTCCAACCCCACATCTCCCACTTTAAAACAACAAAAATGGAATTCTCTGACCACCGACTGGTCTCGATAACATACCACTTACCCATCACAGTTGCAAAGGCCCCACATTGGTGCAAAATCCGCCCCCCAGAGCTCGCATCGCCAGGATTTTCCATGTGGGTGGAAGAGGCAACTTTGGCAAAATTGTTTGTTGCACCATTTTGCGTGGACCCCATTTCCACATGGGCAACTTTTAAAGAAGACACCATCCGCCACTATCGCCATCTCTCATCCAGATGCTCATGAGCCACATCAGTGGTTATATCACACGCGCTGGCGGAATTGGCCCACTTGGAGTATAACATTCCAGCCTCAGGATATAGCCCTGCATGGGGCCAGAAGTGGGCGGAGGCAGCTGCCCACCTCAACGCACTTGAAAGGCAACACAAACATCGGGTTTGTGTCCAATACAGGGCCACACGCATCGCTAAAGGCGACAAGTGCACTGCATACTTCTTCAAAAAAATTTTTGCACCATGCCAGAGCGTGGCCTGCACACAGGTGTGAAGATCGGATAATTCTATTGTGGATGCACCAGCCAAAGTGGCAATCGAAATGCAAAGATATTACTCTGAGTTATACCGAGCTGAACCAATTCAGCTGGTTGAAATGGCGGAATTTCTCAACTGAGCTCATATCTGCACCATTTTCCAAAACCCGGAAATAATGAATTTAATTACTCCAAACGAATTATGGACTACCATTTGTGGTGCGCCAAACTGAAAATGCCCAGGCCCAGATGGCATTCCATATGAGTTCTACAAAAATTATTTTAAATATATATCCCCATTGCTGCTAGCCTCACTCAACCAAAGCCTGTTGGAAACGCGCCTCCTACCAGGAGGACAAGAGGCCTTCTTCGTCACACTCTTCAAGAAAGGGGACAAGCTAGACTTAGCCAACTGGCGCCCCATTTCTCTAACAAACACAGACACCAAAATTTTAACCAAAATCATGGCTAACCGTTTAGGGACTGTAGCATCTGCCACCATCTCCCCAGAACAATTCAGTTTCATCCCCAGAAGGTCAATTTGGGATAACGTGCACTCTGTGGCTAATGTGTGTCAGTCCACAGCCTCAGGGGCACTTGTATTCTTGAACCAACAAAAGGCCTATGATAGAGTAAACTGGGAATACCTTAAGGCCTGCCTCCAAAAATTCCGCCTACCTCCCCGCTTCATTAACTGGGTGATGCTGCCCACGGAATCTGCAACAATAGCAGTGCCCGGCCCAGGTTTCCTAACAGAAGTAATCCATCCTCAAAGGGGCCTGCGACAAGGGGACCCCCTCAGCCCACTCTTATACAACTTCAGCCTTGACCCACTACTGCGAAATGTGAATGCCCAACTCACTGGGGTCCATGTGCCAGGCCAAACCCCAGTCAAGATGATGGCATTTGCAGATGATTGCATGGTGGGGGTGTCTAATAACAAAGATGCACATGCGCTTGAAGCCCTCATCCAGGAATATTCCCAGGTAAGCAACGTGGCACTGAACACCTCCAAAACCGAAATCATCCTTCTTGGTCAGTTTCAAAACTTCTGGGCCCCAGCAAGTAGTTCCCAACCCGGCCCATCTGCTCGCCCACGTCCACGCCTTACTAACTCAACACACACCGCTCCACTGGTGCTCTCCTTTGTGCCACGACCTACCATAGGACCAGTACGCCATCTGGGCGTGTGGATGGAGGCAGGTGGATACGCGTCAGCAGTAGTGGAGTGCCATATACTGGACAACGTGACGAAGCGAATCGCCTCTCTCAGAGCCCACCCTACTACCCTCACTGGCAGGGTTGTTCTTGCCAACTCTATGCTCCTATCCAAAGTCTGGTTCGGAGCCCACGCCATCCCCTTCTCCCCAAGCTTCTTTAAATCCCTGTATACTTTGCTACAAGGTTGGCTTTGGTCAGGCCGCCCTCCACCAGTATGGCTAGAGGACATGTTTGGCCCTCATCATCATGGTGGCATGGGCCTACTTGACTTCAAAGCCCATGCCGCCAAGATCCTGGGCACCTGGATCGCGGCCGTCACTGCTCCTACACTCCCATCCCAACACTGGTCCCGCGCAGCCTGCTCCAACTTCTCCCGAGCCTTGGGCCTCAACAATCCATCAAACCCACACTCCCTGATGAAATACCTCGCATCACACACATCGGCCACAGGTCCTCACGGGACTAAAACCCACTACAAACGAATCCTACTCTCCATGCGAAGCACAGAGTGGAGAATTTGTATTAGTGGACATATAACCCGAAGAGGCCGCCCCTCTCCTCAGTTCACACAAGAGGTACAGGGGCTACCCATCCATGATGGCGTGATCCCCATTCGACCCCAAGTCCTATCCAGGGTGGACTACCTGGACATGATGGACATCCCTTATTCCACTGAGACCCAAAAGACTATCTGGAAATACGCACACCATCCTCTGTTGCAGCCTCAAGTCTGCTCCCATGTGTGGCGCTGCCTGAGGCGGGTGTATCATACAGCTGAGCGCTCTAATGCTTTACACTCATCCTGTGTCATGTGTGGCCAGTATGGAACGCTGTTTCACCGCCTGGAGAGGTGTCCTACCTCTAAAGTAATATGGCGCGAAGTCCAACGTCTGCTAGGCCAGGATCAAACACATCCCTCAGTCTGTCAAGAGATATGTTTGCTTCATCAATGGCCTCCCCCCTCCCACCCTCCCTCCGTGCTCTGGTGGTTGCAATCGCCATGTGGACTATCCACACGATTGTCTTAGATGCCATCGCTGGATCCATCCCCACCCTCCCTGAAGCTGTCCACAGATTCCGGTCTCATTTGGTGGATCACTTTCAAGCGTGGATGTTTGGATATCTCCCACTGCGTCGCCGACAGCTGGTCTCCTCCTGGTTCCCAGTCTGGTTCATCAAACCAGACCCCTTCCTCCACACGTGCTCAATAGTGGCTACGTCCCCTAAACACGTTCCCTCCCCCTTCTCATAAGTGGCGTTCCTGCTGGCAACAAGAGATAGCATCGCTTCTCTGGGGTGCCTCCCCTGGTACTAAGTTTTGTCTCATCTGAGTCATATTCGGAAGTGTCCATCCCATGGTCGGCCTTCCCCACAATAAATTTATATAGCTAAATTATTGATGTTGGCTATGAAAAAGACAAAAAATCTATTCATATTAAAAACACTAAGTGAGCTAAGGCAGTAAATTGTGTGATAGTGGTATACTCTTCAATAATATTAGGGACTAAATTAGTATTTACTCATTTGGTAAAATATTGGATTTTTGAGAATTTTGACCATCATTGACTATCATCAAGAGTCTATGGCATAGTACTAATAATGAAAAGGAGTCTAGGGTCTGTAGTGTCATGTTTATATAGGGGGACTTGCACCATCCTGGAGACTGACAAGGTTGATTGTTGAAAAACTCTTGAGATGCCCAATTTTAATTCTAGAATTGGGAATTGATTCTTCATATGATTTAGTATTTAATTATTCCCAAGAAATTGATTCCTTATGAAAAGGATTTTATCAGATTTGATCGACAATTTTATCTAAAATTTGTCAACCTTATCAGTCATCAACTACAAAATACTTCATTCTGAGGCATGTCTATTGACTTGACGCCATATCAAACCCTCCTTTATTGATGCAACAGATTTTCAAGATAAAAAATTTCTGAATATTTTAAATCAATTCTCATGACTCACTTTAAAATTATAACTTATTAAAATTATTTGAGGTGGGTCGACCTTGGAACAAAAAGTTATAACTTATCAAATTAAATATATTCTGATACTAAGAATACTAACTCCAATATCTTGCTAGAGCCACAAAACTATTATTCTATAGCCTAAAAAGCACCTGCTTATTCTAATTCTAAAACAAATGCAATACTGGTGTTTTCTGGAAGGTTTGCTTCTGAGGATACCTGGGAAAAACATATATTCACAAATTATAAATAATTTTAAAGATAGTCTCACATTAGAGGAATTGTTGCCCAAGCCCCCAATGGATACATACAAACTGGAAGGAGATACCCTCTGATAATATTAATGAACTTCAATTCCATGATACAATAACTTTGGTCATTGAAGGCCCTGAAACTACAGTATATCAATATCAATCCACAGATGTTAGTTTACATCTACAGGTTTATTTGCAGGGTCTATTCAACCAAGTGGTTGATTTAAATTAATCTCAAGCATTTAGGGTGTCCACTTAAAATGCGGTTATATGAATCAGCTATTTTGATAAGTACTTATGTTGGGTTAGCTTTCACAGAGCAGTCTCTCAGGCAGTATGTGCAACCAGCTATTTATCGCAAACTACAAATTTTGAGCTTACGTCACACTGAGATGAAACGCAGTTGAATATGGCTCAACAATTTCACGTGCAGTTAGCCATTGTGTTGGAACTTCTTCTAATATTGATCATGATAATTATGAAAACATACTTGATAATAGGAGACAAACTAATGAGTTGCATAGCTAACTAGTAGAATTGACAATAGATTGCGGTTTTTCAACGCCAAGAAGTAGCTCACAGATTGCAAAAGCTGCTAACCCTTTTCATCAACAAGTCAGCAATCTTGCAAATGATTTTCAATTTGTTTTGATCAATTGAGGAACCACTATGATCCCAATTTTTGAATTTGCTAGGTTATTTAAATTATTTTGTTGAAATTGTGGGTGCTAATTGCAAAGGTTTACCTGGGCCAGAGGTCCTACTGGGCCCACTGGGCCCCTAGTTCCACTTCTGTTGTACTTGGACCTACTGATGAACGTGGTCCCACTGGATATGCTAGTGATGAGGGTTCCCAGGGCCCACTTGGGCCAACAGGT
This sequence comes from Massospora cicadina, assembly GCA_022478985.1. Lineage (NCBI taxonomy): Eukaryota > Fungi > Entomophthoromycota > Entomophthoromycetes > Entomophthorales > Entomophthoraceae > Massospora > Massospora cicadina. The sequence goes on from JAKSZP010012052.1 coordinate 72,723, forward strand.
TCTACCAATGTGATTCCTAATTCTGGATATCCTGATCAGTTAAAGTTACGAGTTTAAGCGTTAAAAAAACAAATATGAGCCATATTATAAGGATGTTACCTATCTTTACAATGGTGTTCAGTCAATCCAAATTATGTTTTAACAGATTTTTTGGAGGGCATAGATAATTCTCATTGGCTAAGCAAGAATAATTTATCCTCTTAAAAAACAATTTTTCAAATTGTCAGCCCATATTAATCATTTAAAAGAAAAGTACATAGTGCTTGAGAACAAGCAAATATAACTGATTGCTCTTACTTAAAGTTGAATTAATCTTCTTCCTTGGATCACTTTACTCAATGGGTTCATACTCTAAATGATGATCTTGACAACTTACATCAACAAGTTTTTCAAGTTACTATACAAACCCATATTCTTGATTCTGAACCCTATGAAGTTGATCATGTAACCGTACAACTGTTCATATACTAACTGGTTAATAATTCTATCTAAGCCTACCATTGAATTTAAGTTTAAGCCTGGCGAGGGTAGCATTCATCCTTTCTTTATCTATGAACGAGCTATTGAGGAAGCATCTGATCACCAAAAGGTTCAATACATTGCTTCCTGTCCAAGCCAGTTTGCTCAAGACCTTGAGCATCCCACTTAAAAGTTTGCCACATCTGGGCTCAAGTCAAAACTGCCTTTATCAAAGATTAAAAATTAAAACAAATAAATCTAACAAAAAACTGTCTATAAGTATTCAAACTAAACGAGGAGAGTAAGTTAAAGATTTTTTTAAGTGCTTTTATCATGAAACTCAAACTCTCGCTACCTGTAATTGCATCATCTTGGATGATGCTATCTTTTCTATATGGACCGCCTTTTTCTTATGTACTCAATAGATTCTTCATCTAAGGTCACTTAAAGATAATTTTCAGTCTATTCTTTATATAAAAGAGGTGTATTAAGAGATACCTAATGGTCATAAGAACTGGTATCATGATGAGGTGGGTACCTATTAGATAAGGTGTCGGGCCTGGTAGTCTATAGTTAAATTGGGACCATCTAGTACTAAAATAAGAGATACCTAATGGTGCGGTACATCCATCTTTAGCTAACTCTTTTTGAACTTATATCCATTCAGTACCTTCTAAAAGCAAACCCAATTTCAAAAGGGCCCTGTGTTTATTGGGAATTATGTGGTCATATGGAAAACAAAGTTGGAAGAAATAAGTTGGCAAGTCAAAAAGAGAAGTTAGGAGAGGGCATGAGGCTCCCTGTGCTGACCAACCTTTTTTCCTCAACCTCAATCTTCCAGTCCTACCAAGAGCTATGTTATTACTGCTCCAGGTGACCTTGATGTCCCTGATGAATTAGTTGATAAAGGAATTTTACATCTTAACCTTCAGTTTTATCTTCTTATCCAAGCCGGAAATTGGTACTTATATATTTATGATCTCACATTTTGGCACTTTTGTGACTCAAGTGGAAGAATTGGTTCACAAAGTAAAAGTTTTAGCTATTATTGACATAAGATCACATATCAATGTGAATTCGCCCCAATTCATTAAAAAATCAAGATTGCGCCGGATCTGAATCACTCCCAAGAATATGGCACTGCTGGACCTTCCTGTACTAAATCCATAGAAGCCTATTAAGCTCTTCTGATGCAATTTGGGAAGTTGGTCGTTTCACCCTGGCTGTGGTGTTGAATAATAATTGTTCCAAAGTCTCTTAGGAATAGCTTTAAATTGATTTTGATGCCATAGTTAGTCATAAGGACAATTATTTTTATTTAATTGGTTATTGAGTCCTATTAATTTTAAAGGATATCCCAAATAATAAGAATAAACTTAAATGACAAGTTTGTTTATTGGATTACCCTTATTCTAAGTTTTGACATAAATGTCACATATTGGAATATAAAATCATACTTCCTCCTTTTTTTGTTCATGTATCAGAGGAAATGCTTTATATTTCACCAACCCAATCATCATCCCTCCTAAAGCTCAGTTATTATTGAGACATGAGTGCAAGCATTGATGCTACCAGATCATATATTGGAATTACTAGGTAACTCTAAAACTCTCATTTAGAGGATTTAACTTGCCTCAAGTATTTTGATCCTGCATACAATGGAGCTGCCTAGTTTTAATAGTGAATCTTACCTTTCAACCTAAGAAATTAAATTTAAAAATCAATCCTATCATCTATATGCGACCTACCCCAATAGATTTGTTAATTGTCTTAGGATTTAAGGAGTTATATGATTTTGGATTGGATGACACACCTATTACTGCTAGGGTTAAGGTTGAAATTGAAGAAAAAATTTTGCTGAACAACAACGAGAAGCTAAGGCTCTGTTTGAAGGTTATCTGCATATATCTGTAAATGGTTCCAGAAGATTTTGGGTTTAATGAAACAAGTACAGAGTTAAGTGAAACTGGAGATTCTCCTCCTATTAAATCCTGACCTTAACAAAAATCTAAGGCTGAAGAGGCTCAAGTCTTTAGTCGAATTAAAGAAAATACTAGAAGCTGAGATATTGACTCCTTGCTAGAGTCCAAAGGCATCTCCTTATTTCTTGTTCAGAAAAAGGTAGGGGTTATAGAGTAGTTATGAATTTTTGCGTCTTAATGCCATTACTCAAAAAGACCTATATCCATTACCTCATATTATTGATTTGATGAGATTGTAATCTGAGTCACAGTTCTTTTCAGCCATGGACCTGGCTAGTGGTTACTGACAAATTGAACTTGCCACAGAGGATCAAAAATTGTGCTTTAATTTCCATCAAAGGGTTATTTGAGCCTACTTATATGCTGCAGGGGCTTTTTAATGTCCGTACTACCTTCCAAAGGTCCATGGATGGTTTATTTGTCAATTTAAAGTTTTGTGTCCTCATTTATTTAGACAATGTTACTGTACCTACTCACACTTTTTAATGAATATTTAGTATACAATGGAATTACTTAACCAAATCCATCATGCTATTCTTGAGCTGAAGCCATTTAATGTGCCTTTTGAAATAAAGATGACTTTTTTAGGCCATATTTACTGGGAGGGACTTTTGCCCATGTATACAAAAATTCAAGCTATTAAGGATGCTGCAGCTGTTTTCAGTCCATCAGTTATGTAACCTATAATTAAAATGGTTTTTTGATAATTAGACGTAGGATTTATTCTTTTACTATAAGTCCTCAGCGCATGGCCCATGACATCAGTGAAGTCACCAAAGTTCTATTAATTACTTTTGGTGCTTTTACCTTGGCGTATCAATAAGTAAGTCTTTTTTATTTAACCGAGGTAAGCCAACCAGAGGACAGACATTACCAAATATATGTGAAACTAAGAGAATAACTAAGAAATATAAAAATTGGGCACCCCCAGGGTACTCAAGTTACCCCTGTTGCCAGCGGGACTGCCAGGTATGGGGGGTTGATGCACTACTCTGAGGGGGTTTCCCCTGCTATGGAGCAGGTGTGAAGGAAAGGGTCTGTGTGGAGGAGCCAGAGTGGGAACCATGATTCTATGAGCGCTTTTTGTCTTGGTCTCATATATCCATAGAGCCAGGCTTGGAAGTGCTCTAGTAAGTGGACATGGAATCTGTTAATAATCCCATAATGTTTGGGACCATGCCCTTGAACGCATCTAATGCAATTGTTTGTATTGTCCACATTGCAATGGGTATTATTAGGGAGCGGAGGGTATCTGGGATTGGTGACTCGATCTGGAGCGCAAAGATACTCTTTGATATCGAGAATTCCTGTTCGTTTTGAATCTTGAGCAGGCGTGCGACTTCCTGCCATATAGATTGGTTGGGGGGCATGTTTCTAGGCGGTGATGTAGGGATCCCTCCCCTCCACATACTGCAATGTTTTGTGGAGGGAGTTGGAGCGGTCCGCCGTCCTATAGGTCCTTCTCAAACAGCGCCAGGCATTTGCTCTTATCCTTTGTTGTAGGAGTGGGTGGTGTGTCATTTTCCACATTGATTTATGTGTGGTTAAATCAAAGGGAATGTCCAGCATATCTAGGTATTCTATCCTAGCTATGCTTGGGGTTATTGCGAGCATATCCCTCTGGGGGTGGTTTTCTGGGTTTCTTAATTTGAATTGGGGGCTGGGTCGTCTCTTCCCTGTATAGTACCCATGTTCTCTATGGTCCATCCCATATGGCGGATAGTTTAAAGATATGTACGAAATGAGGGGAGGTTTCATGCGGACCTGTTGCAGTAGGGTGCTTGGCAAGGTATGAAAGTAGTCTGGGTGGACTATGTGGGTTGGTTAATTTGAGCGCCTGTGTAAAGTTAGTCCTTGCTGCTATGGACCAATGTTGTTGCGGGAGGTCTGGAGCAAGGATTTCCTTTATCCAGGTACCTAGGATGTGATTGGCATGGCTCTCAAAATCTATAATAGTCCCATGCCTCCGCTTGAGCGTGGGCCAAATAGTGTTTCCATCTTTATAGGAGGGTGAGAGCCAGGCCACAGCCAGCCCTGGATAAGCGCGAATTGAGGTTATAATGGTAGGTGAGAAGGCTATCGCATGGGCCTGGTACCACAGTATTGGGAGGATGAGCGAGTTAGCAATTGTAACTCGTCCTGTTAGTCCTGGAGATCTTCCATTAAGGGAGGCGACGCGTTTGGATACCCGTTGTAACAGGTTACTTTCCATTGTATCATTAGCATACCCCCCTGATTCTATCCAGATTCCAAGGTGTCGGACAGGAGTGGTGGTGGGAGGTGCTGCAAAGGGTAAAATAATTGGGTTTTTTCTTCGAGTGTTGGTGTGAGGTTCTGATTTTGTGGCCCAATTGTTTGTGTATTTGCCTAAGAGGATAATTTCTGTCTTCCTTTTGTTGGGCGATGCATTGCTCACCTTGGAGTAGCCCTCTAGAGTGTGTTCCAGCTGTTGGGCATCTTCATTGTTTGCTATACCTGCTACGCAGTCATCTGAAAAGGCCAGTATCTTGACTGTTGGTTGTCCTTGTGCGGTTATCCCCATGAGACGTGAGTCAGTTACTCAGAGGAGCGGGTCAAAGCTGAAATTGTATAGCAGTGGGCTGAGGGGATCCCCTTTGTTTGAGCCCTCTGTGTGGTTTGATATTGTTTGTTAGGAATCCAGGGCCGCATACAGCCATGGTTGCAGATTCTGTTAGGAGCATCGCCCATTTTATGAATCTTGGTGGGAGTTTGAAGGCATGTAGACATTCTTTTAGGTATGGCCAGCTAACACGGTCATACGCCTTTTCCTGATCCAAGAAGACCAGGGCACCAGTTGCTTTAGATTGGCAAATGTTTGCAACAGGGTGTATGTTGTTCCATATTGAACGCCCTGGTATAAACCCAAACTGGTTGGGTGATAGGGCGTCAGAAGCAATTGCGCTTAATCTAGCTGCTAGAATTTTTGTTAGAATTTTTGTGTCAGTGTTGGAGAGTGCAATTGGGCGCCAGTTGGCCAGGTCCAACTTGTCACCCTTTTTATACAAGGTTATAACGTAGGATTCATGGCCTCCTGGTAATAGGCGTGTTTCCATCAAACTCTGGTTCATTGACGCCAATAGGAGGGGTCGATTTGTTATAAATATTTTTTGTAAAATTTTTAGGGTATCCCATCAGGCCCTGGTCATTTCCTACGTGGTGCACCGCGAATTGTTTCCTAAAAGCTCCTCCTGTGTGATAAGGGATAGTATATTGTAATTTGGTGGTGTACTTTGTATCTTGGCAGTTTGAATAAATTCTTTAATTTTTTGTGGATCTGTTGGCATAAGCCATATAATTCGGTGTAATAGCGGTGTACTTCCACCTTGACCTCCTCAGGGCCAGTTGCCACGGTGCCGTTGGTCTTGCGGACCTGTGTGCACGTGGGCTGGTTTCCACGGGAGTGGAATTGGTGGAAAAAGTATGTTGAACAGGTATCGCCTTCCTTTATGAATTTACCTTTGTTTGATACTTTGATTCTGTGTTGGTGTTCAAAGATGAGATTGTTAAGTTGGGCTGAAATTTCTGCCCATTTGCGTCCCCAATTAGGGCTATAGCCAGATCTTGGAGTATTTATTTCCAGGTGGTCTAGTTCTGCCAAGGTACACTTGATTGTGGCTGTGTCCGCGGTGTACTTGCGTGATGCAATATGTTAGGTTTGTTGATTAAACCTTTTTTGAAAACTTCCCATGTTCTGATGGGATCTGAAGTGAAGGACTGTGTTCTGGGTTTGTAGCCTTGTTTTCAACCCAGTCAGATATTTCAGGCAATCTTATATTTTCTGGGTGAAGCTTTCTCCAAGGCGACACCTGTGTGTGGGATTAGGTTGGTGCTAACTGCACCGTAACTAATCGATGATAAGAAAAATTGATCTTTTTTGTTGTAAATTTGGAGATTCTTGAGTGGTGGGATTGTGGGATGAAGATGTGGTCAATACGACCCATCATTATGAGCAGTCCCTCATATATGTTGGGTCTTGTCATATGGGGAAGGATTGGTGAATTGGGGGGAAGAGCATCCTGTAAGCCAAGAGATGCCTTCATTGTGCGATGTTCCATGTGTCCAGGTGGGTATCCCCTGGGATTAGGCCATCAATTTGTATTGGGGTTATCCCAGCAGTTGAAATCGCCTAACATGATGATATCTGGTGGGAGGGTGAGGGTAGAATTTTTTTCAAAATTTTTTTTCTCTCAGTTGCAGTGCATGGTGCGTAGATACATGCTAACGAAATTATTTCATCTTGGCATGTGATTGTTGCTACCAGGACTCAACTGTGCAAGTGTGATTGATTGTAATTTTAAATTTTTTGTTGTTTTGGACTATCACCCCACAGTGAGATGTCCATACTGATTGTGATAGTGTGACCCTGGTTGACCAGGATTCTTCTTCCCCTTGTAAGCAGTGGGTTTCTTGGATGGCCAAGATGTCTACAAGAGTTTTTCGCAGGAATGCCAGATTTTTGGCTTGGGACATATGAGCCCTGGCTCCCACGATATTTAACGTCCATATTGACACTGAGGTGCCTGCGGCACCTCAGGAGCAGTTGGGAGGACCCTCTGGTCCTATCCCACCACAGCTCATTTTGGCCATGCTCCGCGTCTGTACTCCAACTCTTTCACTGCCATTGTTAGTTCCCTTGATCTGACCCAATGATTCAAGGGAATTGCAGTTTTTTGCATTTGCGTCAACTTTTCCTGCACAGGTCTCATGTTGATTTTATGCAGGTTGTTGATTGGATTTTATATTTTTGAGGTTCAACTTTGTTGCATTGTGCACCGCATTTTCACCCAAAATTGCAGTTGCATTGTTCCTCAGTATGTGCATGACTGATGACGCTGTGTGGCTCAGTCTGGTTACTGTGAAAATTTTCGACCTGGGCATATTGTTCTGATTAGTTGGTTCGGTGAATATCTGAAATATCCTCCTGTATTTGTCTGTGGTTAATGGCAGATTCCACATGTGCCGTCGCTTCAGCCGCTGCTCTCTTGTGGGCTTTTTGTGCTGCTTTACGCTGTTTACTTGTAACTGGGTCCACGATGGAGTTTAGTCCATCTTCACCCCAGCGGAATGGATGGTGGCCATCAGTCATTTTGGCGAAGTTTTCATTATCTTCGTCCATAGCTTCTTCAGAAAAATCATTTTCCATTAAGCCCTCTTTTACAGGGCATGCATGTTACTTGTGGCCCAGTGAGCCACAGTGGTTGCAAATGGGTGGTGCGCATTCTAGTGTAACTTGGAATGCAGCCAACTGGCCCCCATCTGCGAAGTGAAATTCTGCTGCGCGGTGAATTCTGGATAAATCCTCTTCCACTTCTGGGAAGGGGTTGATTACAGTGATAGCTTTGCCCGTGCACAGGCTGGGCATTAAGCAGAATTGCTGTAATTCAAGTTGTTTGATTTCTCTGTAGGCCACAAGACCTTTGCGGAGCTCCTCCTTGATTACCTTATGAGGAAGGTTGGTGGGGAGCGAGTCAAAGGAGATGAACAAAGTTTTCACTTTGTTCCATCTGGTGCATGCGGTGTGCACAATTTTTTTGCCTTCAGGGAGGGCAATTTCCACGCAGATTTTTGCTGCGGCATCAGCTTCATCAGCTGTTTCAAAACTAATATCAATCCAGCTGTGGCCCATGTTGTTGGTGGCTATGTACACCGCGTGAGGGAAAAGTGAGGGCTGTGCCTCACATGTTTTCTCCCACAGGGTCAGTGACTCATCCCCAAGGAAGAGTCTGATCCTGTGTTCCACCTTTGACAAAGGTTGGTTGAATTGAATGTACATGTATTGCGCATGCTTTACAGTAAATACCATAAGCCGAGATGGTGTCTGAGTTTGCAATTTTTTTTATGGCTTGAGTTCCTGGTCCCCCTCCAGGGCGTTTCTTGCCCTTAGTTGCACCATTAAGCACACCACTTGCCGCGACGCTCGCCCATGTTGTATTATTTTTGTTATTAAAGTCGCCAATCTTTCCTGTGTGTGATTATCCAAATTTGCTGTTTGAATCGAATCATAGTAACTAAAGTGATTGTTATGAGAAAGAAAAGCGAATTCAATATATAAGTCTTAATACTGCAGATGAAATCATTAAAACCTGCTTTTATAGCTACTATACTAATACTAGGCTCGATTCTATTACTCTCTCATATCCCTTGGACTGGATTAAAATTATTTGCATGAGGATTTCTATCTTATTATTGCATTCGCCAGCATCTCAATTGCAGTCAGTTGACCATGACTATAATGGTGATACCCCGAGCTTTTGTGCTTCACTCCCTAATCCTCATTTTTAAAATCAATCCTTTAGTCTAACACTTTTGAGTGAAGTTTAATCACATAAAACGCACTATTGGAAATGCTAACAGAAGGAGCATCTCAGAAGAGCTCCAATGTTAAGGGATCTTTTTTAATACTTTTTTGGAAACAAACTTCAACAAAAGCTTTCCCATTAGTGAGCCCAAAACCTGTTTCAGTTTTCAATACTGCTTTGTGCTTCATAAAATTATAACCAAAAGTCTCTTTTGCCAGAAAAGGTTGTCCCTTTTTGATAGTATGGCCCGTCATTGTCCGCTTAAAGCATCTGGTAGGCTTAATAGTGAATACCTGTGCACCAAAACTTAATGCCTTATCGACGATTTCAACAAAGAACATGACTATTCCTATGTGTTTATGTGATATTCTTGTGTTTTTATGATGGTTGGATTTACCACCTTTTATATCCCACTTTGTTGAGAGCTCAGAACCTCTGGTTTATTTATTATACAAGGAGGTATCTTTCTCACGGGAAGATTATAAAAAACAAGCATTTAACCTCCTATGACAATCTTTAATTATGGCTCCAGTTTTATATCATCATGATTTTACCAAACCTTTTATATTAATTACAAGTGCCAGTGATGTGACTGTTGGGGCCAACCTGGCTCATCATGACTCTAATTTTGTAAATCACCCTATTAAAGATTATAGTGAAACTTTCATCAAAGTGTAACACAATTATAGCGTTATTGAGAGAAAATGTCTCATAGTATACTAGCTATAGAGCATCTTTGTCCAAATCTTTATGGTAACCATTTTTCAATTTATCACTTATCATGCTTCCTTAAAATGGTTACAACAAATGAAAGATCATGATGGTTGTTTGTCCAGGTGGCTTTAACGTCCAGAACTATGTTATTCAGATAAACATCATGATGACTCTGATTTATCAAAATGTTGAAGTACTTTCTCAGTTGCTCATACTCACCTTATTTACCTCTGAATAGAATTGTACTTTTAACCTATTTGGTAGCCCTGCACTTTGGGGTTGTGAATCCAAGGATATTATATCTAGATTAAAAGCGTTAACAGTAGATACCCAAACTAACGAGAGTTCACTAGATAAAAAGTAGGAGTTATGTGGCTGATTTTTATTTGACCCTCCACCAAGATAACTACCATTATGGAAGCTCAACACTACCACCGGTCATGAGGCTGTCAATAAGACTGTGCAATAGTTAAAGGATCATTGTTTTTGAGATAATATGATTGAGTTTGCAAATCTCTTAAAAACCTGTCTCACTTGTCAAAAACAATGTAGCAGAAATACATTGTATCAGCAAAAGATTGTGAAACCTTTAGACCTTTTTCTACCATAAGTATGTATGTATAGGTCCCCTCCCTATTGATATTTATGGCCATTGATGTATTTAGACTTGCTATTGATTATTATATTTATTGGTTAAGCAGTTTAAGTTTCTTCATTGAGGGAAAATACACTGCTTTCTTCTATCACTAAACAAAAACTTGACATGGCAGCCCAAAATTCTATTATCTGCTAATGTACCAATTTCATTTCTCAAAGTAACTGAACCTAGAAGATAATGGGCATTTACCAATCATGTACAGCTCTGTGTATCCTTCTACTAATGGTGCAGTTGAATGAGCCAATGGTGCCTTTGTGGGCTTACTTGAAGATGGCCTCTTATAATCCTAGTTGATGTATTTATATTTTACCACTGAGATGTTAGCCTATCAAGTTAGTCATCCTCAAATAAATAATATGTCACTTTTTAAGCTCTTTATGGTAACGAGCTTATTTTACTCTCAAATGCACAACCTATCTTTGATACAGCTACTCCTCAAACTAATGAAATCGCCATAAGAAGGTTAGCAGATGAGATTATAAGGTTACAAGCCCCTGATTTGCACTCTTTTTCTACCACTACCCAAAAAAAGAAAATCAGACTAATGCTCGACAACTTAAATTAACTGAGTACCAAGAAGGTGTTCTTAAACTATTTATCATCATATGCCTAGAGGATGAGTTCATAAGCTTGATTCATTCTGAATTGGACTTTATCAAACTATATATTGTCGTGGGATCAAATAACCCGTTAAAGCAGTGAACTCTGGCTCTGGTATTAACTAAGACCACACTCAGTTTTTTCAAAATTTATGCCCCATAGGCAAAACCTTGAGTGGGGTGTTGTTGGGAAACCTCTAGAGCTGCCAGAATTGATTTAAGAATAAGAATTAATACCTCCTATGATTGAGAATGTTAATCATTCCCAATAAAGTTGATTCCATCTGTAAAGGATTTTATCAGAGCTAATCAACACATAAATCTAAAATTTCTCATCCTTATCAGTCATCAACTCCAAAAGATCTTCCCTTAGAGCCACGTTTATTAACTTGAAGCCATATCAGACCTCCCCTATATATGTATTAGATATTTCAAAATAATAAAATTACAAATATCAAAAAGTTACTTCTTGTGACTTGTTTTTCATTTCAAATTAAAGGTTAAACTAAATTCAAGTAATTGGGAGAAATTTACCTCTACAGTTTTGCTATTTCCATTAAGCTAATAATTTTTTAGCCTTTGAAGAATCTGCTCAATTTAATTTCTGGAAAAAATATGATATTGGTAAAGCATCAAAAATATTTTTTATTTAATATCAAACATATGATCAATGGCATCTTAAAATTATAATTCATAGATTAACTGGCCTTATGGACCAATTGTCTTGTAACTTATAAAGCTACGCCAATGTGGTTTGAGGGTAAATTATGGCAATTAACTCTTAACTCAATCATTTATAGTGGTCTTAGTCTATTTTAGTATAAACATCAACTTCTATAGTGTATCTCTTAATATAAATTGTTAACTCTCTTTTTTTACTAGTGGTGCCCAACCCAAGAGGGGGTCCTTCACACATTTTTATTTACAGTATGCAAACCAAAACGATAATTAGATAAGAAAATTCCTAGAATGGAGATGCAGCGTTAGCTTTATAATCTTTCTAGAAGGGGAAGAGGAATAAGGGGGATTTTTGCCTGGCGCCAGCTTCAGGTAGTGGGCAATGGCAGACAAAATGGGTGTTGGACCATCAGCGAAGTGGGGCAGAAGGAGAAAGAGGTGAAGGTTCTCCTCATCAATGAGGCCAGCAGTATGTTTCATGTCAACATATTGGGCGAGTTAGTATTCTACAAAGGTAATTATTTCAGGCACAAAAGTAAAGGATTTTTGCGCTAGTGGTTTAGGGGTAGTTGAGGCCATAAAGCATAGATCTCGCCACTTGACGCATGTGCAGCCAGCTGCAAAGCTAGTTTTTTGATATCAAATTTGGCGTTCTAAGGAAAATCTATAGGAAAGTTAAGTATGGGGAAGCCCTCGCAAAGTGGCTTAATCGCCATATGGAGAGTTTGGCGGAGGAGGAAATTGGTGGAGCAGCAGCTGCTTAACATCCATTTGATGAATATGTCTTATAAATTGGGTAACTGGTGTGAGGACAGAAATGGAGGTGAGGAGTTGAATTGGGGGTTGTGAGAAGAATTCTGACCAGTCAAAGTTGGTTTTAATTCTGTAAGCACATTCAGAATCATCAATCCATCTGAAGGGATCAAAAGGATTCTCTACTGCCAGCGCTGGGACAGCAACAAGAGTGGGTTGGGTGGCAAATGCTTATTAACTGCGCTTTGTGGACCATAGCAATTATACCAGTGCATGAGCTGTATTCTGCTCAGGAATGGGTCAAGTAGTCAAACGTTTGTTGGGTAAAGCGGGGGATAAGATTTATGGCAGTTTAAAGCTGGGGATTGGGAGGACAGATCCTCAAGCAAAAAATAGTAAAATAGAAGCAGGACTTACACCAGAGGTAGTAGCAGTGGAGCCAGCTTCAGCTTTAAGTGCTGTGAATTTGTGCTTCAAATGGTCAAGAGTAAAGCATACAGGATAAAAAAAGCGGCTAATTAGACATGTTTACAGATAGAATGATCATGTGTGGATCTGATCACGGTGCAGAGGGTATTGCAAGGAAGGTGTTGCAGCAGAAGGGGCAGTTTATCATGATGTGTGAGGCCCAGAGAGACAATCAGCACCTTTAGCACCATGAACTACAGCATGGGGTCAATGCTATAGGCAGCTAAGGCACCATGAGCTCTTGACAGAGGCATTTGGGGGAGATGTGGGAAGGCAAGCTGTTAAAATACACCAGTGTGGCCTCATCTGGAAAAAAGTGCAGATGGTTGGAATGGGAGTAATTATAAATTAAAAAAGTAAACAAGGCAGGTCAACCTTGAAACAAATACCACGCCGATATTTTTAGCCTATGTTGTTTTCAAACCTGTTTTTAATCAAAATCCAGCCCATAGTGGAGCAGGAACCACCCCTGCTATGCTACTACTCCTCGAGTAATTATAAATTAAAAAACAGCTTAGTTGTTGCAATAGAGTGAGCTTCGCTTGGGAAGCCAAGATTAAAGTGCCCTTAAAGGGGTAGAAATCAAAAAAACTGGTGGATTTGTAAAACGCCGTGACCATCGCAATGATGGCCGCACTCACATAGTGGAAGAGGTTTCATAAAGAACAAAAGGATGAAAAGCAGGTTGCTTTGAGGGAGCACCAATGGTCTTCTGAGCACCGCCTAGGAGCGTGCAATGTAGTTTGCTAGGTCCTGAGGTGGTACCTAGCATCCAGAATAATTTTTGGGGAAGCTGGGCCACCTGGGGGAGTTTTGGTGGCGGCTGACAAATGCCAGGAGGCGGTGCACCGCTGCCCCATGTGGGGGAATCAGGAGTTGTTCTAGTTGACATAGGCTAGGTTTGGCACTAGTAAAGGCGTAAGTTAAAACTTTTTATAAAATTTTGAATTTGATTGCCAAAGTGATCAAGGCGAGAAGAGAGCTTTTGTTACTTCTTTCTTCTCAGCGCAAAAAATTCCATAAGCCATTCTGAAATCTGGTATTATCACATGAAGTATTGCAGTCATTTTGTCCTTTAAATAATATGAATGACCCTAAATAGTGAAAAAGGTAGATATGTTGTTTATAGGCGCAAATCCCACCATGCAATACTATTAATATTTTACTTGGTGAAATAGCAAAGAAAACTTTGGTATGTGACAATTATTTAGAGTTTATCATATAGGTAGGGCCAGAAATGCTTAGTTGCTTTTATAAAGCAACATACTCATATACTGTAAATACTAAGTTTTTTCTTCTTTTAAAATCTGAATAATTATGCGAGTTGATAAATCTAAATTTTTGAGCTGTCAGTATGAACCAAATGCCTATATTTTCTATTTAAAACAAGGGAAGAACCTAATAATAAGTCGGATAGTCATTACAGGGGAGGAGAGCAAAGCGGTGTTTAAAGCAAAATAAAGAATGTTGTCTAAGGTTTCATAAAATCGAAGACTTTTAATGATTGTTACATTATGCTTTTTCTGGTTAACTAAAGTAAACAATCTTTGATAATACCGAATTTTCTACAAACTCCTTCATGTTGCATAAATTTTTAAATACACACTAAGTTAATGACAAACAATTACCTAATACTTTGAACTTTTTGCTATGTAAACTTATGGCTAAAATATTTTATCTAAAAGAAATGAACATTTAGTTGAATTTAGTACTAGTATGGACCCCTTCGGCGTTTTTGTATTGCTAAATGTAACTATATAGGGCAAAAAGGTTTAAAAGAGGCATTATAGCTATCATGATTCAGAAAATAAAAATTACCTTAAATTTTTCATTTGTTCATCCATATTTATTAGATATTGCAGAGCATTAACTAAACCCTTCAAAACAATTTTAAACTCAAATAACACTATAAATTTTGAATGTGCACTTTTTTCTATATCTAAGAGATCAATCTACTAATAACCGCTGGCTTAGTTTATAGTCAAAAGTGCTTCAAGCCATCAAAATTCTGAAAATAATCTCTAATATGAGGTAAACGATATATGTTCTTACAAGTGATAAAATTTTATTGTTAGTAGCTCATTCTCACAGGGTGTATGCCTATTTTTTGTAAAAGCAACAATTTAGACGCTCAAAAACTTTAGAGAGGGTAAAAATTTTGTATTTAGAATCTTACTAAAATGTCATTTGAGTCTCTATAGTTTCTTAAATTCCTAATAGGAACAGGAAAATAGAGGCGAATCTTAAGCATTAACATCATGCAGCAACCCTAATAAAGTATTAGTTTTTAGGACCTGAAGTACGGATCAGCATGTCTTCCTATCACTTCATCAGCTGCAGCTCTGTGATCTAGTAAGAGCAATTGATTTTATTGGAACTTCTGCAACTAAAAAGTGTTACAGTCAGATAACTTAAGCTTCCAATTGGTTTCATATAAGCCACTTGATCAATAAGTTTTTTATTTTATGTTATGAGGTCTATACTAATGATTAATTTAATGAGAGTTATAAATAAGTATTATTATGTTGATCCTCTGATAGCCAGATTTTTATAATCTAGGATATGACATTTTACTATTAAAAATACAGATAAGGATCATAAATTTTATGGTTTTGGACTGTGATGGCACAAATGACACCTGTTTTGCAGGTGCTTGCAGTTGCGAAGCTTGATGATGTAATCATGCAGTAGAGAACATACTTTAAGCTGATCCTAAAGGTGTACTGATGACCTTAGAGCCTTAAGCATGGTATATAGGTTGGACAAAAGAAGTTGTATATTGTAAGGAAAGAGCGCAACACTTGGTGAAACTTTAGCCTCTTGAAATTAAATTCGTGTCTAATATAATTAAGAGTCAATAAGGTGGCATAACAATTTAATAGATAGTATACGTATCAAGAAAATAACAAAGATAACTAATTCTAATAACTAAACAGTACATTATACAAAAATTGAATTTTTAGTAAAGCCAAATTTCAGGAATCAGCTGCAAAACAATCATCAGTATCAGGCGATACTTTAGATGACAAACCTTTTTAGAAACCTCATCGATTAGTAATAAGGATTTGTCTACTAAACCTAAGTAACAAAGTACACTTTTCACAAGATCCTAGCTTAAAGTATCTGGTTAATCGAATTATTCAGTTTGCATGATGAATAAAAGGGTTATTCTGAAGTCCCTAATGAGACTTAGTATATGAAAGGGTTAAGAAGTTACTCTATAGTCATGGATAAATTATTTTATCCTCTCATATTTAAGATCCTAATAAAGAATCCGCCTACGATTTAAGACGCTCAGAAGTAGCAAGAAGATTTTCTGAAATAAATATCTATGAAACACAGAGAACATAAATGACTAATAAATATACATTTTAGCACTGAAGAGATTGATCTTAAAACAATGAAAAGGTCTATATATAATTTTCTGATCCTCAAGCGTTTACCCTAATACAACAAAATGAAAAACATTTATTACTGTAAAAGAACTTTACATATATTCCATCTAAATATGATGTTTTGTTATTAAACTTTGCTAAAACTGATATTACTAGGCGCTGATAATGATAAGACAAAGATGAGCTCTACAATGAGACGAACAAGATATCTGTTGTTATGTAAATCTAGAAGCAAGTTTAAAATATCACAACAGATTGCTCTTGTAAGAATAATCTTAAAGTTTCAATTATCTTAACATGTTCTTATGCAAATTTACCTCATGGGAGAGTATTCTGTTCAACCCCAAATTAAGCCCAATATAGTATCTTTTTAATATAATTTAATGACTTTGAAAAAGCCCTTTTAATTATGTAAGAGTGGTTCTGAGTTGTGAATATTTTCTTGAAGACCGTTTGGATGAATCTAAAGGAGCTAAAGAGTTTGAAAAGGAAATTTACTAAACATGATTGGCTGAGAGTGAGTTTCTATTTTCACAATTATATATTTAATAAAATGAATCAAGAACGCGTAACTCATTCTAATTTAGATCAAAATCAATAAGCCACGCATCTGACATGTTATCTTATACAATGGATTAATATGTGAATGGTCTTGAACATATTTGCAATCTATAATAACAAACAATCCAGAAAGTGACACAAGCAACCTATCTAACATGGCCAAAAAGGAAGTCTTATTATTCACACAACTTTTATCATCCCTAATATTATTTATTATTATAATTGTGGAAATCTGATTCCCATATTCCTTACTCACTTAGCTCTTATTTATAATAATAAGAGTAGCTTTTTTCAGATATGTGATGCATATATATAAACTATCCTTAAATTATAAAAGAAGGCTTTCAAAGCATAAAATATTAAAATTGGCCTTCACTTGATCTATCTCCAATAAGAGAACTAAACGTATATCATGAGTTATAGTTCCCCACTAAGTTCATAATTTCATCCACATAAAAACTCTATGCCTTTCTTTTTATTTGTGTCTTTGTCTTTTTATTCATATACATTTGCTACATACTAATCCTACTTCAAATATCATTATTGGAAGGTTTCTTGGAAAAAGAACAGCGAGATACCAAGTGGAAACTTAATAAACAGTTTAAACTCCAAAAAATGATGATTTCAAACCATCAAGATTTATGAAAGTTCTTCATGCGTCAGTTCCTGTCTCAAATATGCTAACCTTGAACAAGTATATAATTGATCAAACTAAGTTCTATGATTTGCCTAATCACTTTTGCAATGACCATAGTAAAGAGAGATTTAATAGAAACGTATTCATTCATATTCCTTCTTTCTAGCTCTATTGAGTATTAAAGAAATTTAAAAAAAATTCAGGAATCCTTGTGTTTGTTTCAATCAATTATAAACACAATCAAGAAAACCTCTGTTTAAATACATTATCATTATTTTTAAGACATTATTGATTTATAGGTCACAATAAGCTTGGTTAACCTAAGAGCAATGAGAGAATAAGCCCTAATGGCCCAAGCGCTGGCCATATTAAAAGTAGCAAACTCACAAGTGTAATTTTAGCCAGGGTAATTTATTTTATATTAGTCAAGAAAAAAATGTTTTAAGGAATCAAGGTCTGCTATGGAATGCTCTTTATCTTTTGTGAAATAACTTTAACTTAAGTATTACATCCCCTAATTTAGGTAGGCACTTGATATTAGTTTTGTAAATTTTTAAGAGCAGAGAAAGCAATACACTAGATAAACTTAAAAGTTTAGTCTTATATGATTTCAGTGTACTTAAATTTGGGGCATCTATAAATAACCACCCATACTTTGGAAATTATAAATAAATTTATGGCATGTAAATATTGTGAACAGCAGGAAGCAAGTGTCCTGTGCTGACTTTTCCTTGACTTCATTCAAGAAAGTCCAAATCATGTTTAGATATAATTTTACTGACCGCAGTAGGTATAATTCATCCTTCACTAAATCTTTTCCCATCACACTTAATACTATATCAATTTATAGATGAGTCACAAGATTAGTGTGGCATGGTAGAAACCAAATTAAATAAACTCTCTTTGAGGGCTTTCTTGTGAAAAGTTAAAGTAACAAAAAGCATTACTGGTTTCTTTTTGATTTGAAGTTTCTTTTTTATATAATAAAAAGAAATTCTAAATATAGCACTATCAAGGAGTATAAAATAAAAGTTGCTAAATTTTGTGATTGTTAGTCAAGTTTTGTTGAAAATTTAGAAAATAAGTATCCTTTAATAAGTTCCTTTAAGGTATAATTCAATTACTATTTTTTACTAATTTTATTTTATTAAGGCTTTCATGACCTCTAGGACAGGTATTACTGGCCATCTTGATAGAGCAACAGATCTACTGGTATAGTTTTCTAAAGCAAGAAAGCAGATGTTTCACCCCCTAAAAATTGGTATCACTTTCCATTACAAATTAGTTATACAAATTTAATTTCATAATTTTCATATAAGTGTATATATTTTTTGAGAGATGTCTCATATGGAGCTTTATTAGTAAATATAGTATTACCACAACAGGAGACAAGTACCTTCCATATATATTTCAGATTTAGGAGAAATTTGAAGCGTTAATTCTTCAATCTGTTTATAAAAGCGATAATTACTTGATAAGCTTAAAATGACCCATCATAACCTTAGTAAAAGTTTTATAAGTAATTTGTTTCACAACAAGTTCATTTTACCTCCAATGATATTACCATTTTTAGCTCTTTGTTTATAAGAGTCTAAAAAACTTAGGTGAGATTAAAGCATAATAGAACTTATTTTTTTCTTATTTTCATCCTATCTTTCATACAATAGGTTCTACAAGCTTTTCAACTCTACCTTTATAAACATCAGCATAAAATTCAGGGGTGAGATTATCCTTAGTCAGCCAGCATCAAATGATATAGCTCTAAGTTTTCAGGTTCTAATCTTAATTTTGTGAGATATGTTGGTCATTGTGAGGTAATAAGATGCATTGAAGCCTACAGATATAAAATTTGAGAAAGCCATAATTACTTAAATGTCTTATGTGATGGGTGGTCAAATGATGCCCACTCAATCTCTTTCCCCAGAAAACTTATAGAGAGTAAACAGTCTTTATGAAAAATATTTTTTGTAAACATAAAAAAATTTAAGGATCCTAAGGGTCTTTGTCCTATATTATAGAACTATTCACAGTACTTCCTTATTTTTTGCTAACTAAATACTCCATAAAGTCATCAAATTTATATAAATTGTCAGATAGTGTGTCTGCAAAAGATTTTTAACATGAAAACAGTTTAAAGATTAGGTTATTAACTTTATGTGAAAATAATCACCCTTTATAAAATAATCCATTAACAGGTTTATCATACCTCCATGATTTGTCAAAATCTTCAATTATGGCTTCAATGTAGTAATTTACATATAAATATGAAGAAGAGTAGATTTTTAATAAATTTGAATATTTGTTTGTTGAAACCATATTGATTATATTTTTAAAGTAAATCTATTTTTTAAGAAAAATTAGTCTTTTCAGATGTA
Organism: Massospora cicadina; assembly: GCA_022478985.1. Taxonomy (NCBI): domain Eukaryota; kingdom Fungi; phylum Entomophthoromycota; class Entomophthoromycetes; order Entomophthorales; family Entomophthoraceae; genus Massospora; species Massospora cicadina. The sequence goes on from JAKSZP010012052.1 coordinate 92,322, forward strand.
CAAAGATATTTAAGTACCACTATTAAAATTTATACTTGGACCTTACTAGAATTAAAGATTTATAAAGGTTTCGCCTTGTAGGGAGAAACACCATAATTTGCTTTAACAATAAGATCTAAAGTAATAAGGAACTAAGAAAAGGCTATACTAGTCTCAAACCTCATCATTAGGCTGATTCATATAGGAGATGATTCACAAACTGGGCATAAAAAATTTCATGGTGTTACTAATTATCTTACTTATAGAAGAGATCAATCACTATTGCTGTTTGAGTTAAACCAGGGATTACACTAGTGATCCCTATAAACGGTGTATAAGATTCACCTGATACCATGTCCCTCATAAGTTTTTTTGTTTATTAGGTAGCTTTGATGAACATGATAGTAAGTACCATTTTTGGTGTGATTGTCATACAATTTCAAGTTCAATATTGTAAAAAGAGTGTTTTGGATGAAGAAAGCAATAATATTGGCTGAAAAGACCCTAGTCATTTCCCTGTGGCACTCCTCAAATCAGGGTAACACTTCTATTAATACTTGGGCATATAACATGCGTTCAAGTAGTTGAATTGTACCAAATTGGCAGCTGAATTTGGGGAGCTATTATGAGGTCCCTCCCTCTCATACAGCACGTTTATTACAACCAACACCGCGGAGACAGGCTCCTTTATAGGGTGGGAGGGGGCCTCGCCAGGTGCAAATACTTTCCAATCAAATGATTGGGTAAAATACATCAAAACCTTACCTCACGGATTGATAATAACTATCAACAATTGGCCATTCCATAAATTCAAGGCGAGTCTCAATAGCTCTAATAGTTCAAATTTCAATATTCCCTAATTTGTACTTTAATTTGCAATCTGAACTTTAGATCTCAACAATTTAAATACTATGTATTGACTTATTAAGAGGGTTTGTTTCTTTACCTCTGCGCAATTATAATAAAGTCATAAAAACCAACTTTTTGATCATTTCAACTTTCCCATTATTTTTAAGATAAGTGGTCAACTCACCCCTTAAATCATTTATCCTAGTAGTAGAAAAATTTAATTCTCCTGCAATTAATTGTTGAAATTTAGGCTAAAAACACACCAGCGAGCACAACAAAAGCCTGATTTTCAACAGTGATTAATGAAGAGAAAAACTAAATGATATCTAGATGCTTAAATGCTTACCCATATAGAACTTTATTGTTATCAATACCAGATAGTACATATTTTATATAAAAAGTTAGTAAACCCATGATAATTATACTTTATCCACATATAAGAGAATAAGAGGTTGGTGGTATCAAGGGATTTAATTATGAAAGATTAATAAAATAACTAAGATAAATAAGATGCCATATTATAGTAATTAACCAAAAATTGTTAAGTAAAGGTTATAAGAATCAAAAGATTACTAAAATAAACTAAAAGATACTTATAGGTTTTCTGGGAGATTAAAGTCGTCTTAGATAACTTAAAGTAGATATAAATTACTTTCATATCCTTTTATGTCAACTTACACATATTAGTTTTATGCCGTATAAACTAGTTTTATGAAAAGACTTTAGTACCTCATTTCTATTATATCTTATGATACAAGTTTCTTGTGCATTAGTTACAGAAGGATCCCTTTCTACTAACATATTAAATGGATGACTAGTGATTGAATTTAAATGAGGCTAAATGGTCTTATAATTCTAATAGTGTTGGAATAGGGTTTATTTCTTTTATTGATGATGATCAAGTATACTTGATAAGCTATATAATTATCCCAACTAAACTAATAGTTCTATTATCAAAGTTAGAATTTTGGTGCCTAGATCTTGAAAGAGTGTTTCATCACAACCAGAGACAATATTCTGCAACATTTACCATAAGATATTAACTTGTTAACTTTAGATATGAAACTTTGTCAAAAATAACAAAATTTTTTAAGTAAAACTTAGTGTGATTATCTTTTATAGCCAATATAGGGCACAATAAATTGTCAATATCATATTATTTTTTAAACATTCCTTGAGTCCCAGAATTGATTGATATTTAATAGTATAATTTTAGCAGCTTTTGTGCAATATGAGATTATTTTTACTATAAAAAAATAAATGGTTGTGCTAGTATCGCTTTTTATGCTGCATTCCTGATGTATCATTGAATATGATTGAATCTATTCCTCATATTAGTTCTTAATCATTAAAATACTTAATACACTAATTTTACATGATTACTTTCCCCTTTTTACATGACATCTTACCAAAGCTCAACACAGGCAGACAGATACAAACTTTTTTCATGGCTATTACTCAAAACTTCTATTCATGTGTCAATTTATGAGAATAATTGTCTATTGCGTCTTTAGTAACTTAGCTAAAATGTCTAAGATAGAAGTCAAAAATTACTTACGGACCTTGATTTTGATAACATATCTTGTTACCTTATTAATATCAAAACTTAAACGTCCATGTGGACTGCAAAAAAAAGTGACAATGGCACAAGGTCACAAATTATACCAGTTAGTTCAGATCCAGCTGGTTTGATCAGGTTTAAAGTGGCACATTGGTGTGTGATTAGGCTAGAGATAGCATATAAAATAGGTTATAAGGCGAATAAAATATACAGTGTGGAGATGGAAATTTATGAGTAGAGAAGAAACATTAGGTTGATAATATAAACAATTTTGGGCAAGGTCTGAACCAAAATTAATCCCAAAAGATAAAAACATGGTGGCCGCTTAAAGGGGCTCCTATATATAAGTCAAGGTTTTATAACAGATCAACTGATGAACACAAAATAACAATAAAATCATCTAAGGGACAACCAAACAGAAAAAACTAAGAAAGACTAAAGAGAGAAAGTATAGTCATAAATCTTTATAATGCTTAAAAAATATATAAATGAATTTATATTTTAAACGTCCTTCAATCAAAAGCACTTACTTTGCTGTTTTCAAGCTAAGTTTAGAGATTATAGTTTTATGTCTGATCTATTAAAAAATCTACTATTTCAACAAATAAACCTAGATGACAATTAGAATCCAGGACTATAATTTAAATTATTCAAGACATGTTGACCTGTGGATGTACATTACCAATTATAAGCAATAAATCCCAAAATGGGTGACAGCACAAAATAAAATTAAAAAACCTCCAGCCAAACAGGGAGCGGAGTACAGGTAACCCACCATGGCAGAGGGGTAGGGAGGTTCAATGATTTAAATTTAAAGCGGAGGCTTTGTGGAAGATGCATATTGGTTGTAGAAGTGGACAAAAGCTGAGAGCAGGGGCGTTGGGGCATCATTGTGGTGGGGTTGGAGGAGTATGAAATAATGGTTACTTAACTTAAGATCATCCTGGAAGATAAGCTAAACTAACTCCACAACATGATATTCAGCTGGAAAGCGGGCATCCAGGAGTTGACCAAACTGGCTATATTTAGCCAGGAGATTTTAGCAGTTGGGTTGAATTCTGCTAGTTCCACAACAAGTACAACAGCTTCATTGGCAGCTTTGGACAATATGATAAAATCCTCCTGTGCTACTTTGGGGAAATCAGGGGGAAGTTGATTGTGCTCAGCCCTTCATGGACATTAAACTGATTGGGCCATTGCTTTGTGGAGGTAGTGGCAATGGGGTGAGGCCACCGCTGCTAAGGAAAGCTGGTGGACACTTTGTAAAGGGAATGCATTGGGTTTAGGAGCATATTGTCTGGGTGAGAAGTTTTATATCAAAATTAGAATTATAAACTTCAATCCAACAAAATTTATCAGGGCCTTTTTCACTAGATTCATTATCCTCATTTATGACAATTTTACCTGATTCATCGCCCTCATCAAATAGGTCCTAAGGATTTTGGTCTATGAGAATAGTGAATGCTCAATTTGGGTGGGTGGAAGTAGGCGAATGGTTGGGTGCTTGGGTATGTATGGTGGTCAAGGCATGAGTCTGATTGGTCGGTTTGAGCCTATGGTGGTGAGTGTGGCTGGATGTTTTGATGGACGCTTTCCCACGTTGGCCCATTGAGTGAGAATGTTTTGTGGGAGGGGGCAACAAAACGTCCCATAAAGTTTCTGCTGAAAAGGTTTCAGAAATAGTAACAGGAGAAGCGGCATGGGGGCAGGACCTTTTAGAGTGGTCAAGCTCAAAGCATAGAGGACAAATATGGAAATTACTATTGACATGAGCTAAAATAAATGCTCCAGCACTGCAGTGATGCGAGTATATAGGAGATTTGATGGGCAATGGCAGAGTGATTTGGGATGATGGTGGCAGTGGCTTGTGGGGCAGCAAGGCACTCTGCACCAGAAGGAATGGTGAGCTAAGTTGGGCTGAAAGCCATAAGCCAAAAGCTCCAACATCAACTTTCATATAGAATTTGGGGTGGGAGATGCAAAGGGAGGTTGGCAAATAACACCACCAGTGTGATATCATCAGGGAGATGAGTTTTGGTAGTAGGGACGGGGGTATTTTCATGATTAGTGAAGTCTACGCTGCTGCTGCGGCATCCTCCTCTATTTGGAATCTTAAGTCAAAATAGCCCTTGAAAGGGCGAAACCAATAAATCCAGCCAGCGTGAATGTGGCAGTGGCAAGTTTCAACTTTTCTTTGTCAGCATACTGGAATAAACGCCCATAGTTGTCATGGTGGCAAAATTGCCAGTGATCTAGGTAGGGCAAGAGGTTGGGGTGAGTTGGGTGGATGCGTGCAGGTGAAGCGTTAAGTCCTGTGGAGGGACAAATTGGACCATAGATTTTGGCAGACTATTTGAACCCATCCAGATGCATTTCCCTTCAAGGCAGAAAACGCTGGGAAGTGGATCACCGCTGCCCCACACTGGAGCAGCAGGCGGCAGATCTGGGGACATTGATTGGAAAATGGACGAGGTCAGACAGTGGTATTTAATTTAAACTTTGTTCAATTTGCTCAAACATGAGATCAAACTGAAAGAAAAAGGCTTAGGAATCCAGTATTATAGTAACCTAGATTTAGAAGATGATATAATCATAATTCAGAAAGCAATGATTTTTATTTTACAAGATTAAGAAGTATGAAGAGTTTAAACATGTAAAAAGTATTCTTATTGCTTCAGAGCATCTCAAAACGTAACTTGGTACGCTTTATTTTTAGTTATAAAATGTTTATATATTCATAAATCTATATAAGCATAACCCCCAATATAGCCAAGCGCACAAATTAACTTCTAAAGAAATTTAAAGAAAGTTTACTCATAGATGTAAAACCGCTATACATTAACTCTTTAAAGTAATCCAAATAGCTTTTCTAAACTTCTATTATGTATGGATAACATCTGACCTATAATCAAGGACATATATAATCAAATTTTCTGTAATAATTGCCATCTTTTTTATTATTGATATAAGCTCCTAATTGTTTTAGCATTTATATTTTTGATTTCTTTCTAGGTATGATACAAAATTAAATGATTATACAAAGGTAATAAGGCTCTTACCAAAATGCACTGTTTCAATAATCAAGCTGCTTATTAAATTTAAATTTTCCAATGGGTTCTATCATGGTATAGGAACTTAAGATAAAAAAATTTAAAAGATTTATTCAGACGTTACTTTTATCTGGTCTTATATATGTAACTAATGGACTCAATACTTAATACCGACATTTGAACTTGTAGGCTTAAATAATATGTATTAGTTTAATAACAGTCATCACTTACATATTAAGTTTCAAAGAGTTTTAAGTTTTCTACTCTATTTTAATTATGAAGCTGAGATATTTTTATTGTAAAGTGTTAAAAATGATTATCAAATAAGTTCTATCTTCTTTGCACACTATGTATGGAATACAAATTGTATAATGTCTTTTTATTGTAGAAGCACAATTAGTTATTATAACTACTGAAATCAACTACTTAGAACTTTTAGCTTAGTATTTACAAGACTCCATGAATCTATAAAGTATCTAATATATTATAAAGAAATTTAAGTTGTATAATTTAGACAGAACAATTCTGATACTTTCAGAGGTTAGTTTTCTATTATAATAATTATATATATGCCTATAAAAATAATCTTATCTATACTTTTATTACTATATGACGCCCACGCATGGTACATAAATTCTTTTCACATAATTAGTTTATAAAAAATATTTACCATCTTTAGATATTCTTTTGGGATCTTGGATTTTTTATTATTTCTTTAAATATATGTGAAGATAATAAATTTCAAGTCCTTGGCTTACTATATTTGAAGATCTATATAAAGATTGTTGGCACTGCAACTGAGATGGGGAAAATGGGGTAACAGGATATAAAGCTGATCAGAGTTGGAAGTTTTAGTTCTAATTAAAATAAAGCAATGGGCCCAGAACAATTGAGATGGACAAGGATTGCTATATACCCTTAAATATATTACTTAAATTATAACACATAAAAGTTTAGCTTTAAAAATCAGATTTGCTTTATTTAAAAGCTTTTTAGATTTATTGGTAATTTTGTGTCACATCCTGGGTGGCCCCTTAAGGACCAGCAATAAGTATCTTCCATTATTCCAGGGTACAATGGAGAATAAGATGACTTACTCTTTTTATTTTGGGTTCTTATTCTCTGTTGAATTTTGGGCTTTGTTCTGATGGCTGGTTCTTCGTCAGGTGTGAAATGCAGTTTTGTGCATCTATTGTGTGAGGACAATAGACAGGATGGTAATTTAGAGTTTAAAATATAACTTTTTTGGTAGTACTTAAATTGTATACCCTGTAGTTTACTTGGATAATGGCACGCCGCCCTGATCTTACTGATCTCTAAGTAAATACCAACTAGACAAAGTAAAATACTAAACACAAAGAAGTTTATAAGTTAAACTATAAACTTAATCCAGTAGTTGAATCTATTTTTTTATTATCAACTTGAGGGTTATTTATAGGGTTCAATGTTAACCACATCTTACCCATGACATCTCATTTTAATGGCACTTGGCCATGTAAAATGTTTGTAAGAACGTCTACAGATACTTGAACTCAGGGCATCATACTCAGCCTCAGGGTCAGAGTAAACACTATCATCATTCTTGAGATAGCGTTTTATATACATCTTAAAAATAGCTGAACCAATTCACTTTCACATGTAATTGGCAGCACATACTAAGGCGATTTATATCACTAATTAGTAATAAAATGGTCAAAAACTTGACCGACATTAAAAACTAATTTTGACATAGACCAACAAAGCCCACATGCTCAAGTCATTAAATCAAAACTTAAAATCAAGTTCAACCTAACAAACAAAGCCCTCAAGCCCATGTCATCATAGTCATATATAATTAAGTGAAATTTCTAGGCCACATATTCATGTTCAGATATACTTAGGATATCTTTGGTTCATAATACTGACTATTTAGATCCAGTCAACCATTCAACATTCTCCAAGATAAACAGATTGACTTCTTATATCCTTGTGGCGTAAGCAGCATATTCTTTGTCTTATGCTTATTTAGTTGCCATCCTTATGGATTTTCTATTGTCAATTGATGTGTCTAAAAAGAGATGAGGCTAATTTTCAAATTTGAATGACTTCTGCTTATTCAACATTTGCATACCAACAATGGTCCCCCTCAAAATCCTGCCAGAGTGAATAGGCTTGTAAAGTTGCCACATAATAAATTAACTACCTTCTCTTGGACAACGTCATCAACTGTATAATCTAATACTTATCTATACACAACCAAATAAGGTCCAGATCAGAAATTGGCAAACTTATTGATTCTTCCCTGTATTTATAGTTAAACATCACTCAGTCCCCTGATTGGTATATAGGCCAGGATGGTCACTGTAGGCTACTCCAATTGGTCTCCTTAATGTTAATGTATACTAAAACATCTTTGGCTTGTGATTGCAATTGATAACTTCATTAGCTAAAGTTCTTGGAGCACTTTGGAGGTTTCAGTTGTGGTGGAAGATATTAGGTTGTAGGCTAGTTGGAAGAGTTGGTTCCCTATTATAAATTGCCTCATATGGGGACATCTTGATCATCTTATGGTAGCTACCTGATATGCAAGCAGGCACTTGGTAGAAAGTTATAACATCGTATCAGGCTAGTAGAGGGCATCATTATTAGTATCAAAAGAATGTGCCTTAATCTTTTCAAGAGCAAAACTTTTGGATGAATCTTAGGGGCTGAGAAGGTTTAATGTATTGAATATAGTAGCCAATTCTAAATTGCCTCAAAAGAAAAATAAAGTCATTACAAGACAACAGCCCCCTAAGACTACCATTTTTGCATAGGAATTTGTCAAAACATGCCTTAAAATTCACCTTAATCAAGGTCTATCATCCTATAAAGGGTTATAATATGCCAATTATTTCAATCAATGTCAACTTTACTATTATTAATTTGGCATTAGTTTATGCTTACTATTTAATTTTTAATTGGGGTTAAGGCTTAATATTATCATAATTTATCTTCCAATGTTTTATCAGACCTAATGCCCAAAATCATAATACTCTTATAATCCTAAGCACTAAGCAATTTCCCAACATAACATTGAGTTAAAAACTAACAAACCTCAGGATAAATTGCCCCGTTAGTGCTCCACTGGCTGATGAGAAAGGGAAGAATACCCAAGTCAAGTTACTATTCATCCTAATATTACCCTAAGACTTAATTCAGTGTTTAACTCTTCTACTCTACCCCATTAACCACCTTAAGCCACATATTATGCCTTATCACCTATTGGCTTCCTAATAACAGATAATGGAAACCACTTAACTACTGATACCTTTTTTGATCTCAGATCAGCCTATAACAAGGAATATTGATCTACTTTAACTATGAACATTGACTGTATCATTGCCTCCTGCATTCCTAAATCTTCTTCCACACTCATACATTGGTATTTACCTATGACTCATCATAATCCTAAATTCTTAGTCTTTTTATAGTAATAATCTTCTTAACAATGTACTTTTTACAACTCATATTTATCTTTAGTCTAAATTCTAGTTCTCTAGAAATGAAAATTCTCCACCCCATCAAAAAATTTAGGTAACTTCTGGACCTCTAAAGAAAGTTTAGTTCCAATCTAAGTTCTCCTGCCTGGAACCTCTGAGTCGCCAATAAATTACCCTTAATTTGTTGCTAAGAGAGCGCAAAGCTGAGTTTAGGACTAAGTCAGTAGCTTTATAATTGGTCATTGAAACTGATATAGTCTCAATTAATTTGTTGAGATGGTCCACAGATAATATTATATATCAATGACCATGTACTCTCGTTAAGAAATGGACTGTTAGCATCAATAATTACTTTGTTAAAGTAAATAAAGAAGTGACCACCTGATGTTGGTACCTCAGGTGGTTTATCATGGGTTCAACATTTGACAAGAATTTAATACACCTTAAATGGAATCTATCATATCATTCCAAAATTATTAAGACTTCACCATTAATAGGTTTTCATACCGACACTATAAGATGGCAGTGTGACCTTCCAAGATTATTTCTTTCAAGTAAGATGTATGAACATAGGGAATCCATTTCTTCTACGGTTAAATTATAATAGACCATTAAATTTGTGTATTGGTTGCTTTTTGTCATAGCTGGATTTGACTTTCAGGAGTTTCATAGTCCAAAATTGGATTGGATGAGGGCATAATAAAGTTAACTCCTCCTCAGAGGCTAGTAATGTAAGACCGCTAATCTTAAGAGGACATAAGTATTTTGATGCAATGTACCAGACCATGAGGAATTGATTAATTTATCTCAGTAGCTGCAAGGCCATTGAGACAACCACCAATCATGTTCACGCATCTTCTGTAGCTAGTGATTGGAACCATGAGTGGTTAACACAGTAAAGTGTATCTCAAATAAAAAAGGATGAAGGGCATGATGGCAAATATTACATTCAGACACTTGCGCTTAATGACACTTCAGCTTCTTTTGGATTAAAATAAAGTTTTACTAAAAAGAGGCGATTCTGTAGTATACTTTAATTTAATTGTTGTGAGTCACGATTGTATTAACTGAAACATTGCTTATATTGTTGATTAGAAAAAAGTCCTATCAAACTTGATATATTCATATAGTAGTCTTGGCTAAAGCTAGTCAAAAAGCGTCAAAGGATTATTGCTGTTCTAACTTTCATTGTTAGGGTACTTGTTTTTGTAACAAATGTCTCGAGGCTTCAGAGATCTCAAAAGGGGGAAATGAGCTTTCAGTAGTTCCCCACCATTCCCAAGGAGCCTGGATGTCTCTCAAATCCTTGGCATAGAATACTTATGTATGGTTATAAATTTATTCTAGAGTATCAAGATCCCTTTTTTTCACTTTATAACTTAAAATCAAAAAACCGGTGGAAAAATGCATAAAAAGGTAACAATTTTTATAGTAAGCTCCTTAATTTATTTAAAACCTTGTTGTAAATGGTAAAATCTAAAAATTTAGGAGAGGAATTTTAATTATTGTTTTAATAAATTATAACGAAGGACATCTTTAATTATCCAAATAACATCCATGTCTTGATGGAAAGTAGCAGGGACGTTGCATAGGCCCTGCGGCATTTGTGTGGATTTGATTAATCCTTCTTTATATATCAGCGCACACATAATTCAGTCTCTGGTGGCCAAGCCTATCTGCTATATCCGCTGGCCAGGATCTTTGTCAAAAAGAACTGCGTGCTGCCCAGCATCATAAAATAATCTTAAAATAAGGTAAAAGGAAACTATCTTTCTTAGTACTTGAGTATATTTTGTAATAAATCATCGCCATCCTATGATTTCATCTTTTTTATTTACCAAGAGCAGAGGTAAATCCCAAGGCTCTGTAAAGTTTCGGTTTGTCAGCGTCAAAGAGCTGCTTTCATTTTACTTCTACCTGTGCAAAGTTAGACTTTTAGTAGGGTAGCTAGTATAAGTATAAGGTCCCTAATGTCCACTTAATAGGTCACCTCATTCATCTTCCCTATGTCATATGACCCAAAAGAGGAAGTTAAAAAATTTAGCCAGTAAATTCTCATCCACTTCTTGTTGGGTTGATAAAAGATTAGTTCCCATGTATTATCTATAAGTAGCTATAGTAAGGGGATCATCCAGAACAAGATTGGTTAAGTACCAAACTTGTGAACACTAAGCGCCTCCTCAACAGGAAACAGTTCAACATAATTTATTGGGTCTTTTTCCCTAAGACGCGCCTTTGAAGGGTTAAAACCAAATAGGACTGATATAGTTCCTAAATAAACTGGGTCCAATATACCTGGACATGGCTAAAATCTTTGATGGAAAGATTTTCTAACCCTTGTTTTTAATATATTTACCAGAGGTCTATGTATTAAATCTAGGTATTGACAATGACTTAAAACTGGACAGGTATTATAATTTGAGAAGTAGCATACAAAGGTATTCCTTCTTTTTCATTGACAGCTATAGGGTTCATCTATAAACAAAGTCATATGGCATAGTATTTTATCTGCTAGGTGGTTTGTTCATCCATTATTAGACATATCCTTTCCAGTGGGTTTTTACTTTTTATTGAGTTGTGTATGGAGGATAAGTGGTAAGCATTATACCTGTAAGGGACAGACAAGGCTCAGATAAATAATTATTACTTGGATGTTCACGCAAAATCTGAGTTCTCAGTAACAAATTGAGATTTTGGCTCTAGAACCACACCTGGGCAGATAGATTCTTTCCAAAATATGGGCAGTGCTAGAATGGCATCAGGCGAATTAGTGTAATATGGACAGCCGTTACCTAATAAGCATTGTGCTAGATCATATGCGACTTTAACTCACTTAACAAATTTGTAAAAGATAGCATTGACAGAAGAACTGTTATTGTAAATCGCGTGGACCTTTACAATGAGAACTTAATTTAACATATTAGTAACAGAGTCTTAAAATTGGGGTTCAGTGTAAAATAGGAGGCTAAGGGGTGCACAGAGAACAAGCGTAATTTATATCACAGTCTTTATTCATATCAGTCATTTCATCATAATCATATGATAAAGGTGCATCAGATATATAAACCAAGATGGAGATGCTTGGGGCGTAGTCTGGTTGTTAAAGTGAGGAGCCTCTCCCTCTATGTTGATGGGGCTATTACCTCCTCATCTGTGATTTTTTTATAACATTCCTCAGCTATGTGCCAACATCTTCCACAGTAAATGCACTAGAGGTTCTTTTTACTCTCTTCATTCTTCTCAAGAGCTTGGACCTAGGATGTGTGTTGGGAGTACAAATTATATAGTTGCTTTCTAGAGTAAGCTGTCTAATATCTCAACAAGGGCTCTTTGATGTCCAGGATGCTTGTAAAACTATCTTAATTCCACTAATATGCAGTTGTAAATCTGAGCGAGAAGCCAATTATGATATAGCATTGATTGCATTTTCCATTGAAATATGGCTACAAAAACTTAGTTTGGGCCTTATAGTAAACCCAATTTGCAACTTTAGTTGAAGATCCTCACACTTGGATGCGGATTCCACAAAGTCTTATTTCTGAGAAGACGAGGTCTGGTCACTCCCAAATTCTATCATAAAAGCGTTCTTAATCTAGCTCCAATTTTGCTAATTTTGCAAGTGTTTAATCATGCTTTCTTGGGCTGCGACTTAAGAAGATCAGATTATGTTATACTTTTTGCTAATTAGTGGTCTTCTCCATAGCACTTTCATAATATACAAGAAGTAAAAATTCCCACCTTCACTGGGTATATTTTTTTAGTACTAGATGGTCCCAACTACACTGGGTATATTCATTTCCTTAATGTAAGCTTAAAGTTAATAGTGATAGGGGTATACACCCTCAGGTTGGAACCAACTAGTACTAGAAAAAGATAGGGGTATACAAAACTTTAATTACTGTTCAATGTTTGAGTCATAATTTAAAGATTTAGTATTGTAGTACTAGTATGTCACTTTTGATCAATCCATTTTTAGTTGTTCTCATCATTTTGCAGTTAATCCCATTGAATTATTCCCATGGTGGCAGAAGCCTTCTGAGCAAATGTTCTTTAAGCCTCTGCAGTTTCAACTTTTGGGCTTCTATAAGATCTTTAGTTGATAGTTTCTCAGCCTTGATGGCTTTTACCTGATAGGTAAGTTAAACAATTTGATCATCAAATTGGTCCAATTGGACACCATTTAGTCAAGAAAAGCTGATTACGTTGGTAATATATTCTACTAAAGCTTTGATGGTACAATTAGAATTAAGTGGTTAACCAGCAAGGTCTACTAATAGCCACTTGATACTTCTTTTAATTAACTTTTTAATTGTAATACCTGTCCTTATATCATTTATCCATAAATGGGGGTTTATCTTCTGGTAGTAATACAACAGGACTAGGGGCCCAGAAGGTCCAGGAGGGCCAGGTGGCCTAGTATCTCCCTGAAGACCTTGAGCACCAGTTGATCTGGAGGAACATGTGTCCACAGTCTCCTTATAGTACATTTATTCCAAGGGCTCTTAAGGCCAGGAGGCCCTTAATATCTGTCAAGTTCTTCTGGGCCATCAGGGCCTTGACTCCCAGTTCATACCTGTTATATGGTTCCTAAAACCGCACAAAGCACCATCCTCATTGAGATTTTAGGTCTAAAAGTGATCCAGGAGCGATGAGATAGATTTTTTGATATAAAGATGATCTTCAGACACAGACAATTACTTGCATAGTCTTTTAGTTCTTCAGGTAAGCAATAGTCATGTTGGGATTCTTGATAATGTGGTTGAAGCCTCAGCTTGGGTATCATGACTTATTTTTCATTTTGGGATTTCTCGATTTATATTTACTACATTTAATCTACCAATTGATGTTTGGTCAGGCCTAAAGCCTAAAAATTATATTAGCCTCAAGTTATTTAGCATGTGTGAATGCAATTGCATTGTTAAATTCCCTAACTGATAAACTTGACTTAAATTGTCATTGAAAGTCCTCCACTAGTCAATACTACAGGATGATACTCTCTATCTCAACTATTATTATTTTGCTGTAGTAAGAAAATCCCTGTTTCAGCTTTAACGCACCTTATTCTAACTTCGCCTTAGCAGACAAGTACCTTTATCTCTTGCCTTCTTCTCTTTATCCTGTAAAAGATCTAGGGTAGTAAATCCTGATCTTCTCATATTTCCAACAGAGTATGTTCCAATCATTCCTTATATTCATTATTACATACTTTATTTTTCTAGAAAAATTTATGGCTGTAATATTTTATGCATAAAATAACTTTTACACTGTTTTTAAATTCTCTCTAAATTTGCATTCTCAACCAGATATCCCTTCTTCTTTCCAGCTCCCCGCTTTGCTTTATTTATAAGAACTAATAATTATTTATTGAGGGATTTCTTAACCTGTTTAATAATCCCTAATACTCTCAATCAGAACCTCTGGCCTCTCTCTAGCCAAGTTCGGACTATTTTATAGGACCTCTGAACCAACTTTAATTAACTCCTTCTCCCTTTGTCCACATCAGCACTTTTTAAAGGACTGGACTTCAATCCTCGACAATCTCAACAAGCCCCCTCATCTAACTGAGCCAATAGGCAACAAATTTTATTATAAACCGCCATTGCACATTTATGCATTAAATTATAACTATAAGAGGAGAAAGATTAGCAAAAGTCAAAGGTTTAGGAATGGAGTAGCATAATCAAGTCCAACTGTCTAAGCACTTCTTTATGGTGTGATCCTAAACTTTTTTATAAAGTGATAGATGGACAGGTGTAAGATCTCTGAGATATTGATTACGCTCATGTTAACTTTAATGGCTGGTAAACTAAAGGTCAGATATAAATCCCTTATAGTGGAAGAGACAACAGAAACTCTAACCCAATTTGAACTTCCTTAATGCACAGATATTCATCATGTAGTTCTTGAACTATCAGCCTATTTGGAGATTCTTTTTTAGTATTTGCTTAGGTTTATAAATGGTACTTCTCCTTTTTACTCTGCATAAATTCAAGTGCAGCTGGTTTATTGAAATCCACATAAAAACAAACATGACTTATCCATCAGTTGATAATAAAACCCCACGTTATCTGAGAAAGTTTCTTAATTAAGATTAATGTCCATTTTATCTTACATCTTCACTTTTTTCAGCAACTTTGAAGACCTGGCAAGGAGCACAAGTTTTCTTTTGGCAATGCAACTGATACAAGGCTAAATAGTGTCACAGGCTTTGAAGCTTCTTAGAGATGGACATGTGATTTTTAGTAAGTATAAAGCAAAGGGTGCAATGCTATTGGGATGACATTGCTTACTAAAAAACCTCAAGTTTATTTTAAACAGAAAACTTAAATTAAAAGTTAATATAGAATATACTAAACAATTTTAGAGGCTGACAATAGTTATTGAGAAATTAGGTGTATCACAGCTTGGGAGGCCGCTTGGGGGCCAATAATTAACTTTACCATTATTTCAGGGTAAAATAAAGAATGCGATGGCTTACTTTTGTTGATTGTAAATTTTCTGAAGGATATTCTGGTAGAACAAGAACCAGAAATCCCTTTTTATGAGCTCTATTGGCTGTTTCAGGAATTGTTAATAGCCACTATGATCAAGAGGTTTAACATCAGGAACATACACTCAAGTAGAAAAAAATTAGATTCCTCAATATGTTAATCCAAAAGAGTAATATCTCACTATTAATCTGAGATTGGTGGAAAGTTGGATTTTTTGAAGTGAAAAATGGGACAGCTTGTCATAGGTGAAAAGGTTGACAACATTTTTAAAAAACAAGACTGTTGTCTTATACAACCAATGATAGACAGTAAAACTCTTTAGAGAGTGTAAGGGCTTGCGCACCAGATGAATCCATCATAGTCAACCTATCTGCAATATGATGGGTTTTAGGGGTCGCCCCAATGGGTTGCTAATGTTAATTGTCTCTGTTCTCAATTGGAAGAAAATATGCATGCCAAAGTTGTGCATTACTCAATTACTTTAATGGTGAGCTAAATCAATGCTACTTTAACTGCTCAATCAGTCAACTTAGCAAGACCATAAACCACTTAAGCTTATTTTTCAGGTGTCTTAGTAGACAAAGATTGTCTTAAAAGAATAAGAGCAAAGATTGGTAACCAGCCTATGAAGTAATCTCATAAACAAAAAGTATGTGGAAGAAGTAATGGACTCTTATAATAAACTATACCAGGAGCCTGACTCTTTGCAGAAGATATTTATATACTAAGGGAAGAAGTTAGAGGAATTTATCAAATAGAACAATAAATTGATATCTAACATCTATACTTTTAATTAGAAATCTTATGCGGGTCAAACAAATATTTAATGTGGAGTGCCACCACTTATTGAAATGATGAGCCAAATCTAAATGAGAGATAAGGACAGTCTTTGAAAAATTAATAAAATATTTTTAACTGAAATTTAATTTAATTATTAATAAAGCCACAAAATTTCATTCTGACAGTTTTTGGATCTAAATAATGACAAAGTTGTGCCTAAATGGAACAAATTAATTTCTCTAACCTCCTTAATTATTCCAGATCGTTCAACTTAAATAACTACTCCAGAGATCAAAACTTTTGCAGCTATGGTAACTCTTTACCACAATAGTCCTCTCCTTGAGCATGTAACCTAGAAAGTTTTTTGCGGTTAACATAGACTAACTTTCCAAGTGAAAAAGACAACCATTTTCATGTCAATTTATTCAACTTGCCCAAACTTAACAAGAAGAAAGATATCCACAACTTCATTTTGATGGTTGAGATAAGCATTAGGTGCAAATGAAAAAGCCAAGCTTACCATGCAGATGAATCCAATAGAACCATAATGCCAAGAATTTATGATGATCAAGATAAGTAAATCTGGATGACCTATGTAAGTCCAAGGACAGCATTATCAAGAGTTTTTAGTTATTAAATGATGTCACTCGTAGCATTATTTTCCTTATAATCACTTTTAGTAATTATGTACAAGTCTTAAATATACCAACCGCTTCTACATTAAAGTCTAGATATTATGCAGAGCCAAGGGCTGATTTTTTTACCACTCAAATTGATCTTTTTATAGTGTTTTAGCCCTACAAGGGTTTATACCAAACAATTCTATCTGTTAACAAAGAACTAAAGTGTTATGGTATACTATACCTGATACGGCACCACTACTTTTGATGTTACAAGCAAGTAACACTTAAAAACCATGACTTCCATTATAGAGCCATGTTCCAAGAGTAGTAGACCATTAGTTTAAATGAAACTACTAAGAGACTTGATTTCACTATATCTCCTGTTATCTGGTGGAAAAAGGGAACTACATTTCTCAGTGTATCTCTACAAAAGCTAGTCCAAAAATGTATTTAATGGTCTCAATAGATGAGAGAACACGTAAATGTATTTTCAGGCTATAAAGGGGATGTTATACATCCAACATCGCTAAGAAATGTCCATCAAAGAGATAACTGAATACCCTTAATGCATCACCAACTTCTATACCAAGTGTCAGGGAAACTGGAGCGCAGGAGGTCGCTGGAGGGAGAGACATAGGCCTAAGGTGTGCCAACAAAGCCAAGTGACCCAACAAAATGAAGAGACGTCCTAAACATTCATTAAGGTGCTTCCAAATAAATCTGTGGAGCAAAACGTACACCAAACTGGACACAAACATTAGGGACATGAGGCCCTGGGAGCTGTTAAGGTTGCAAAAAATCTAGGGTAAAAGGCAGCAAAGTAGGAGGAGGCAGAGCCGGAGGAGTAGGTGGCGGAGTAGGCGGAGGACTCAGGTACAACAGTAGGGGCAAACCAGAGAGGAAAACGGACTCCAGCCATTGCAGAACTTTGCAGATTTGTATTTTTTCAGAAAAAACCAAAGTAATGGAAATGTGCCCAAAAACCTAAACTTTATTAAAATGATCTGTTTAACTGAGAAAAGCAAAGCCTTTCTCATCTTGGGACTAATTTTATAGGGGGTTGCTTCATAAGGATTCTAGTGGTTATTGGAATCTGATATGAGCTACAAATTCGTCTTTTTTCAACAAAATCAAATATTTTTGAATTTGCCCAGATTCCAAAACCTCATATCTTGTGATTTTTTGGGTCTTGAGTTCGATTCCCGCCTTGGCTTTTGCCTCAATTAAGCCGTTTTCCTCAGCCCTGGCTGGCAAAGCCAAAACCCTTTTTTTGTCAATGACCTTATATAGTTCATTGGTGACCCTTAGGTGTTCTGGTCTCTGCCTCAAGGGCTTGTTGGACTTGGATTAGAAGTACGATAAATTCCAGGAAATATGTCACTAGCTGTGATACCAAGGACCATGTTGCTCTATCTCTGGTTTTTCACTAGGTAATTGTAGAGAGCGTACTAGATAAGACCGCCCACTTGAGGAAAGAGGTTGATGCTGAAAAATCCATAAAATCGTTGACCAACACTACATTGAAATATAACCTATAAATAACTGGACATCCCTTACAATACTTCAAAGTTAAATAAGATCAATGTGGCAATCCTCATAAGCACTGAAAAATTCGACCCACAACTTTGTGAAGACCTACAAACATACCTGGGCTAAGTATACACATTTGACTATATTGGGTAGCTCTCATGATTACTATTCCAAGTACTTATATAGATTTGCATAAATAATCTAGAACTGGGTCAACATAGATATTGATACCCCAATCAACATAGTTTACACCAATATCGTGATTTAATTAAGGATTGCACTGAGCATAGACCATATGCAAGAAATATGGAGCTGTAGGGCCCATTTCAAATGCAATTCTTTGGTTAAAGTGCGCTGTCATTTTTTTGTTGATTCCATTTTAACATCTGTTCAGCCAACAATCACCAAAATAAGAATTATAATATTCTTATTAGGACCTCCTTTATGCGTCAGTATGGGATCAAAGCCAACTTTTTAAATTTAAATTTAAAAATTATTGTGAGGAAGGCCGACCATGGGATGGACACTTCTGAATATGACTCAGACGAGACAAAACTTAGTACCAGGGGCGGCACCCCAGAGAAGCGATGCTATCTCTTGTTGCCAGCGGGAACGCCACTTATGGGAAGGGGGAGGGAACGTGTGTAGGGGACGTAGCCACTATTGAGCACGTGTGGAGGAAGGGGTCTGATTTGATGAATCAGACTGGGAACCAGGAGAAGACCAGCTGTCAGCGGCGTGGTGGGAGGTATCCAAACATCCACACTTGAAAGTGGTCCACCAAGTGAGACTGGAATCTGTAGACTGCTTCTGGGAGGGTGGGGGTGGAGCCTGCGATGGCATCCAAGACAATCGTGTGGATAGTCCACATGTCGATTGCAACCACCAGAGCACGGAGGGAGGGTGGGAGGGGGAGGCCATTGATGAAGCAAACATATATCTTGACAGACTGAAGGGATGTGCTTGATCCTGGCCTAGCAGACGTTAGACTTCGCGCCATATTACTTTAGAGGTGGGGCACTTCTCCAGGCGGTGAAACAGCATTCCATAATGGCCACACATGACACAGGATGAGTGTAAAGCATTAGAGCGCTCAGCTGTACGATACACCCACCTCAGGCAGCGCCACACATGGGAGCGGACTTGAGGCTGCAACAGAGGATGGTGTGCGTATTTCCAGATAGTCTTTTGGGTCTCAGTGGAATAAGGGATGTCCATCATGTCCAGGTAGTCCACCCTGGATAGGACTTGGGGTCGAATGGGGATCATGCCATCATAGATGGGTAGCCCCTGTACCTCTTGTGTGAACTGAGGAGAGGGGCGGCCTCTTTGGGTTGTATGTCCACTAATACAAATTCTCCACTCTGCGCTTCGCATGGAGAGTAGGATTCGTTTGTAGTGGGTTTTGGTCCCGTGAGGACCTGTGGCTGATGTGTGTGATGCGAGGTATTTCATCAGGGAGTGGGGGTTTGATGGATTGTTGAGGCCCAAGGCTCAGGAGAAGTTGGAGCGGGCCGCGCGGGACCAGTATTGGGATGGGAGTGTAGGAGCAGTGACGGCCGCAATCCAGGTGCCCAAAATCTTGGCGGCATGGGCTTTGAAGTCAAGTAGGCCCATGCCACCATGATGATGAGGGCCAAACATGACCTCTAGCCGTACTGGTGGAGGGCGGCCAGACCAAAGCCAACCTTGTAGCAAAGCATACAGGGATTTGAAGAAGCTTGGGGAGAAGAGGATGGCGTGGGCTCCAAACCAGACTTTGGATAGGAGCATAGAGTTGGCAAGAACAACCCTGCCAGTGAGGGTAGTAGGGTGGGCTCTGAGAGAGGCGATTCGCTTCGTCATGTTGTCCAGTATATGGCACTCCATTACTGCTGACGCGTATCCACCTGCCTCCAACCACACGCCCAGATGGCGTACTGGTCCTATGGTAGGTCGTGGCACAAAGGGGAGCACCAGTGGAGCGGTGTGTTTTGAGTTAGTAAGGTGTGGACGTGGGCGAGCAGATGGGCCGGGTTGGGAACTACTTGCTGGGGCCCAGCAGTTCTGAAACTGACTAAGGAGGATTATTTCGGTTTTGGAGGCGTTCAGCGCCGCGTTGCTTACCCGGGAATATTCCTGGATGAGGGCTTCAAGCGCGCGTGCATCTTTGTTATTAGACACTTCCACCATGCAATCATCTGCAAATGCCATCATCTTGACTGGGGTTTGGCCTGGCACATGGACCCCAGTGAGTTGGGCATTCACATTTCGCAGTAGTGGGTCAAGGCTGATGCTTTTTAAGAGTGGGCTCAGGGGGTCCCCTTGTCACAGGCCCCTTTGAGGATGGACTACTTCCATTAGGAAACCTGGGCCAAACACTGCCATTGTTACAGATTCCGTGAGCAGCTTCACCCAGTCAATGAAGCGGGGAGGTAGGCGGAATTGTTGGAGGCAGGCCCTAAGGTATTCCCATTTTACTCTATCATAGGCCTTTTGTTGGTCCAAGAATACAAGTGCCCCAGAGGCTGTGGACTGACACACATTAGCCACAGAGTGCACGTTATTCCAAATTGACCTTCTGGGGATGAAACCGAATTGTTCTGGGGAGATGGTGGCAGATGCTACAGTCCCTAAACGGTTAGCCATGATTTTGGTTAAAATTTTGGTGTCTGTGTTTGTTAGAGAAATGGGGCGCCAGTTGGCTAAGTCTAGCCTATCCCCTTTCTTGAAGAGTGTGACCGTAAAGGCCTCATGTCCTCCTGGTAGGAGGCGCGTTTCCAACAGGCTTTGGTTGAGTGAGGCTAGCAGCAATGGGGATATATATTTAAATATTTTTGTAGAACTCATATGGAATGCCATCTGGGCCTGGGCATCTTCAGTTTGGCGCACCGCGAATGGTAGTCCATGATTCGTTTGGAGTAATTATTTTCATTATTTCCGGGTATTGGAAAACGGTGTGGTTATGAGCTCTGTCAAGAAATTCCGCCATTTCAGCCGGCTGAATTGGTTCAGCTTGGTATAACTTGGAGTAATATCTTTGCATTTCGATTGCCATTTCAGCCAGTGTGTCCACAATAGAATTATCTGATCTTTGCACCTGTGTGCAGGCCACGCTCTGGCGTGGTGCAAAATTTTTTTGAAGAAGTATGCGGTGCACTTGTTGCCTTTAGCGATGCGTGTATCCCTGTATTAGACACAAACCCGATGTTTGTGTTGCCTTTCAAGTGCATTGAGGTGGGCAGCTGCCTCCGCCCACTTCTGGCCCCATGCAGGGCTATATCCTGAGGCTGGAATGTTGGACACCAAGTGGGCTAATTCCACCAGCGCGCGCGATATAACCACTGATGTGGCTTGTGAGCGTCTGGATGAGTGATGGCGATAGTGGCGGATGGTGTCTTCTTTGAAAGTTGCCCATGTGGAAATGGGGTCCGTGCAAAATGATGCAACAAACGATTTTGCCAAAGTTGCCTCTTCCACCCACTTGGAAAATCCTGGCGATGCAAGCTCTGGGGGGCGGATTTTGCACCAATGTGGGGCCTTTGCAACTGTGATGGGTAAGTGGTATGTTATTGAGACCAGTCAGTGGTCAGAGAATTCCATTTTCATTGTTTTGAAGTGGGAGATGTGGGGTTGGAATTTTGCCAGCGCTAGAATAAGGTCAATGCGGGTCATGGACCTTAATTGGCCGTTGTGGACGTGGGGACGCATCATGTTTTTGAGCAGTGGGGCATGTCGCGGCAGCGCATCCATTAACCTAAGGGTGGCTTTTAGAACGCATAGTTCTACATGACCCTGTGGGGCGTGGGGTGAGGGCGGCCACCGGTCCATTGGTGAGGTTAGCCAACAGTTCATGTCGCCAATTAGGAAAGAATCAGGGGGTAGCAGGAGGGATTTGACTGATGAGAAAAATTCCTGACGCTCTTGTGCACCGTTTGGGGCGTAAATGTTGATGATTGTGTGTGCAACATCGGCCCATGAGAAGGTGAGAATGAGCACTCGGCCATTTAGGAATGTTTCTGAAGATGTAAATTTGAAAAAATTGTATTTCCAAATTAGCACCCCACAGTGCTTCGACCAAAAGGATAGGGATGGTAGGAGCATTGTTTTCCAAGCTTCCTCAGAACCTCATGGACAGTGGGATTCCTGGATGGCCAGGATATCCACGGGTAAATTTTTTTGTAAAAAACTCAGTTTCCTAGCCCAGGACGGGGAGGCCTTGAGTCCGGCGATATTCAGCATCCCTAGAGTGAAGGTTTCCCCATTGCACCTTAGGTGCGAGGGGGTGGGCCCCTGGGCCCACCAGCCTCTTCCAGGTCCCCACAGGCTTTCACAGCTGCGCGGGTATTAGCAGCAACGTTATCAGGTTTTTGTTAATTTTTGTGGAAAGAAACGCGTTGGCTTTGGCCTTCACTTTTTGTTTTCCCGACGTCGGACGGATTTTTTGTGGTGCGGATAAGTTTGGTGCACCGTTGAGTGGGGCAAAAAAAATTTTCAGTTGGGATAGTCCCCAGTTGGTTTTGACTGGGGCTTAGGTGCAGCGATTGGGTGAGATCGAATCTCCCATCAGATCCTCAGATTGAGTGGCCCATTTGGCATGGGCCTCCCAATCTGATTGGGTGATGGATTCCCAAGTTGCTTCCACCACGAAGGTCTCCATGTCCTCCTGGCGTTGTGAGTGTGGGATGGTGGTGGTGGCCTTGGCCGCGGTCCTATGGGCCTGCTTGGCCTTTTTCCGCTCCTGCGGGGAGATGGGCTTTACCAATAGGCAGCAGCCTTGTGCTCCCCACGGGAAAGCCTCCTTGGTGCTTGCGGTTGGTTCATAGTGTGCCTCTCCGCTGGCCATGGCCGCCTAGGGGTGCTCTTGGAATGTGACGCCCTCTTTGCTGGGGCATGCATGCACCTTATGGCCAAACGCATCACAGTGGGTGCAAATGGGGGCGCGCTGTCCACGGTTACCCAGAATGGGTGGGTGGTGTGCCCTGCAATGTCAATAAAGGTGGAGTGCGGGATCTGGGTTAGGTCCTTCGCGATCTCCTCAGTTGGGGTCAGAACTGCAATGGCTTTGCCAGTGCACAGGTGTGGCATCAGCGTGAAACGTTGCATTTCAAAAGAATGTATTTCGCCGTATATGGCAAGACCATCTTTCAGGTGTTGCTCCAAAATATCACGTTTTACTGTAGTAGGCAAAAAGTCAAATGTGAGGAAAATTTGGTTTGATTTTGTCCATCTGGTGCATTTAGTTTTGATGACCCATTGCCCTTTGGGGAGGTTGACCACTATGTGCACCGCTGCAGCCTCATCTGCTGCTATTTTGCTTTCAAAACCTAGGTCCAGCCAACTGTGCGACATGGAGTGAGGTGCAACGTACACTACGGTCGGGAAAATTTTGTGTACATCTTCACAAAATTTTTCCCATAGGGCCGTTTTTTGGATGTCCAGATACACACGGACCGAATTCCACCGCTGAAAGTGGCTGGGAATGTGGCGTGTTGATGTACTGGTTGCATCGTGCTTGCCACGCGAGTATCTCTGGGGAAATTGTGACCGCCAGTTTTTTAGATTTTTTTCTATTCTGCAGGATTCTCCGGGGCGTTTTTGAATGTTAGAGGCCGCGGGCCTTCCGCCTGCTCCTCTTGCCTTGCTTGCCCAACTGCTCCCAGACATGGGCGCAGACTAATCCCCTCTATGAGATTATCAAACTAGATTTAGTCTTGAATTGAATGGGTTGCAAAAGTGTTTGCAATAAGAAAGAAAAGTTTTATCAAAGCCAACTTTTAAATAAGATATTTTAAAGATTTTTGAGTAGAACAATTCACTAGATTAATGGTGAAAGACAACAACCATGAGCCCTGTACTTAGCTGTTAGTTATTTTCTTGTTCAAGGATGGCATAGTATCAATAGTTAACAGAAAGAATGAGGCTGCCCCAAGAAAATTTTTTGAATCATGTTATCAGTTTGAGTGTTCCTCTTAGTTCCATCCAGGGGTCTGACCATTATTCCCCCCACTAAGTCATAGAAATAATATAAATTCAAAAAACCTCAAGGAACATATATCTAGATACAAAATTCTACTGATCTAGAACATTACTAGTCTCCACTCCTGGGATCATTAACCTATACCACAGGTCAATAAATGTGATTTTAGCTAATCTATACCCTTATCTTACTTTAGTAAAGCAACACCAAATTATTGCTTTCGTTAGTATAGAGCCAGTCAAAGAAATGATGTGCGTACACATTTGGTAATTTAAATATACTTTGGCTAGAAATTTAGGTTCACAGATCGCTGTTTGTTGATGTCATGAAAAAGTTTATTTGGACTGGCATAAAGAAAAAAGGTAGTGAGCAATGGACCTATTTTGAGCAACATAAAGTTTTATTGCTAATTATGATTATAATATAGTCGCGCTCAAAAAGTATTTACCTATATTAATTGAGAACACCAATCAATCTGCCTATGAGCCATTAGACGGTCATGGGAAGAGGTCAAATTTTTGGTAGGGAAATTCATCATATAGTTCAAAAGGGATGCTAGTGCCTTCAAAGAGCCCCTTGATAACCCCTGTATTGATGGTAAACCAGAAAGACGGATCTAATCTTGTAGCTATAGAATATAGAATGCTCAAAAATGTAGTGAATAGTTCTCCTACCCTTTGATATGAAATATGACGCTCTGAGATTTTAGCGGTACACAATACTTCTTGCCATGTATACTGATCTCAACTATTTTCATATTGAGATACCAAAGGAAAGACTGGATATTTCCCCATAATCATGACTCATTTCTTATACCATTCCATTTTTATGCCAAAAGAGTTGTGCAGTAGCACACCACCCTTCAGAGGCTATGGACAGTATACTAGGCGGCTTAAAGTGTTTGTGCATCATGAACTATTTACCCATATAAGTTTTGTCAAAGACGTTATAAAGCGCCTGAAACACCTGAAGGAAGACTTCTATCAGCTCATCTCTGCAGAACATGAAATCAAGTAAAAAATTACAATTTCTTTCACCATCTTTCTACTTGGTGTTTATCACTTAAACGTGGTTTAAAGCCTATCATATTAAAGAAGAACATTAAATAGATGAAATGACCAACTTGTTAGTAAAACGCCCAGATTTTTCTCGGAAATAACATCTTTTAACAGAAGTTCACTTAAAAATTTGATAAGACTGAAGATTGTCATTTTAATTTTTTCTAGAATGACATCTAATTTGAGGGATGATTAATTGTCAGTAGGCCATTGATAAACTTAGGACTTGCTTACAAAGGTACCAATACTTATATTCTCAAGTCTTATTAACATTCTATTATTGAAATGGACGCAACTCTCACCACTATAAGAACAGTGTTATCTCAAACCAATGTCAAGGGTCTATGACACTCATGACCTATTGAGTAAATCCTATGAGTGCACAATAGGTATCACATGGTGGCAAAAGTGTTATTGTAAGTACTCAAAGCTTGCAAATAATTTTAATTTTAAGATCATTGAGTGAAAAGCAAGGTTATAACCAACTAGTTATCCCCTATGATGACCACAGAACTTTAGGGAGCCATGTGGACAGTTGGCAAAAGGGCTTTATATACAAGCGCATGATTTTTAAAATACAGTATTAACTTAGCATAGAATACCAAACCTCTTATTGATTATCCTGATTATCTCAGTGGCATTGCCATCAATCTGGTGGAGAGCTTGTGTAAAAATTTATTGGTCTTGTTATTGGTCAATAGCCCCAATAAAATTATTACTGCAAAGGTTTGGTTCTTGTGCACTTCGTCCAAGTTGTATAGTATTTTATATTATCATTAGATAATAATATAAAGACTATTATCTGTAGTTGAGTAGAATTCTTAGATCTCAGCCCAATGCTCGTCTAGTATTCCCGCTCAAAATACTTGAGATGTCTTGATATAGGGACTCGTTCCCTCATTCTGTCCAACCCAATCTTCTATGAGATTCCTTGGTGACAGTCTCTTCAGTCCAACACACATTCAGCAGTAATTCCAGATTGTTTCTCCTTCATTTATAGATCCCTGCTCAGATCTTTACTCTTTTCCTTAAGAGTCTCCCAATTATTGCATAAAGCAATGATATCTTTGAGAAGAATAGAACAATTGAAAGCTGATATAGTTTACTACTTTAAACTATATACTATATGAAGATATAGAACTATATAACTCTGTTATAGACTCTGGTTCTTTATTATAAGTGAATTCTAGGGAATCTATAGTGGGGAATTGGTCGTCTAACCTTTGGTTGACACCTCTTCCATTGAAATGGCAGCTGTTACTTTGAATCCCCCATCCTCATCTTGGCATCAATGGTTTTCCCCATCCTGGTAAGAATTCCGTCGTTGGACATCCTTAAGACCTAAATGGAAAGAGTTGGAAAACGTGCCCTATCATTTTCCTCTTGATCCAAGAAAAACAACCATATTTGGCTAGTGACCTGCTTAGGTAATGGGACTTATTACCCAGTTAAGACAGGTCAAAAACCAACTGATCAATTTGCTAGTTACAGGCGGCATCACTTGCCTTGCAACTTAATACTCTTTCTCAATCAGTTGGTGATGAAACCTGACCAATCCCAATCAGTACACCTGATAGTTTATTACTATCAGATGTCCCTATTTCATCGGCAACTCCACCCAATGATATCTTAAGTATTCGTCCAGATTGATCCCCAATGGATATGACCATGCGAATATCCCAAAATCCTCTAAACATAGTTACTCTGAAATTTGGGTCAACCAATTTCCAATTCACCTCACCTTAGGGAATTATCCATTAGCAAATTATGGTAATCTAGCAGGCTGATATATGGGCAAAAATCCCAACAAATCCCCCTCTTGCCTAGATTACATGAAAGAAAATAACTGGGGCATGAGAACACCGCTTCATACACTTGGTCAAATACTTCATTGACTCAAGCAGAGTACGATTGTCAATGCTCAACACTGCCTGAGATTACCTTTGGCATGCAGCTCTCTACCTCTTCTTCCTCGCTATCACCTACTCAGAGCGTGGTCCTCATGATCTACTGTCATTCCGGGCTGATTGATTTATTTGTGACATTATTAGTCCTGGGATCCAGTTTTCCCCCATCAGGGCATATGACCCACTGTCATATTCAGGATTTTTGGCCTGGCGTCCTCAATTTCCTGATTTTCTCCTCATCCTAGACAGGAGACCCTTGACATCAATGTTCATTTCACAAGCCAACTAAGAATGCCTATTTATGTTTGCTTTTGTTATTTCTTCTCATAAACTATTGGCTCATCTCATTTTATCTCTTCTCTTGAAGTGCTTATCTCATTAAATTTGAGATTAGTTTCTCCAAAATTGGAGCCTAATGTATTGTAGAGTGCATAATGTCGACTTCCATATTAGTTTGAAATCTCCCTCTAATTCTGCTCATATGTCAGATTCTGAGTTGCAGTACCAGCAGCTACTAAACAGTTTATCTGATCAAGACCTCCGGCTCTTCCACCAGATGAGTTGGGATGTGCAGTAACCTCTTCTATGGTACTTCCAGGACTTATATGCCTAGTCTGGCGCCAATGGCTAGTCCTTCCTTGGAACTACTGGAAGTGGTGACCAACCCTTTGAAAACCAGGCTAATGATTATTTCAAATGACTCGCAGCTGTTTTTGCTCAGTTGTTGATATCAGAGTTGGATTTCAAAACTCTCCTAGATTTGGCTCCTTGCGCAGATGCTTTGATTTTCATTGTGGAGGCTCCTGAAATTATGCCCTTTTAATCTTGATCGCTCCTTTCTTGCCAGGTCAGACTTTCTTCCTGAGTACCTCTTCTTAATTGGTCAATACTACAAACTCACTGTCTTGGCTACTGAGCTCATCATCGATAACAGTATTCATTTCAAACTCCCCTACGCCAAATTACGGGTTTAAGTCACCAATGTTTTAACTTTAGCGTTGAATCTCTCTGATATTGATAACATTCTAGACCATGATACCGCCACTTATGCTCTTCAATTTTCCAGTTAAGTTCTTCAAAGTTGGTCCATGAAACTTACAGCCTCTTCAGGGTTTCACCGTTCATTCTGCTTCAGCTTCTGAGAAGCCCATAGTCATTGCTTGCAGGATGCCATTCGCTCCCTGCATGATATCTCATCTCCAGAGCTTCCCATCAGTACCTTCCACTGATGGCTTTAGTAGGGGGCATGATTCAGCAACCCTCATCCAGTATCCCTTGTTTGCTGCCTACCCATATGTCCGGTGTTTTTGACAAAGCCCATCGTCAGGCGCTCAAGACTAATCTTCCAAATCCAGTACTATATTGGGATTACTTGGGGTTATTCACCGACTACCTCTTTTTATACTGTTGCTTCCCTCCCTGCTCCGGGGTTTTGCAATTGGCTTCTTATAACATTTCAATTTCCCTTTCCCTAGTTGCTTTCTCGCAGGGATCTGCATCTGCTTAAAGAACTTGGTTTTGTGAAGGTCTAGCCCTCACTAGCATCTGATCTCACATCAATTTTAATGGGCTATTTATTCCTACCACGATCCATCCTCCCTCCCTCAAGAGGCGACATAGGTGGAATCATCCCCATATTGAGGGCAATCAATAAAAATAAAAGCATAAAACTGTATTTGTTTTTTCTATGCAGTATATAATCTTTTTTTCTAATATCTTTTATCAATCTTTTATTTTTATTCTTCTTTTTTCCAAGGTGCTTGACCTTGTTTTGGTTCAGCGGTCCATCTTTTCTTATTTTTCCCCCAAACTGAGTCCTAGGTACTTAAACCTACCAGTTTTCTATAGTTCAAAGGTAGTTTTTTCATATTTAACCATCTAGATTGGTTCAGAGGTCCTTTTTTTGGACTTAACCTAATCATCAGGACATGACCAACTTAATGGTTCATCAGTCCTTTGGGAACTCTTTTGTTTTTTTTATCAATCCTATGCTATGAATACTTAGCATGGACTCAATATACAACTCTTCCATCCAAGAAAATTCATGATGAAGTAGGCGCTAGTTACTGTCTTGACAATAGTTTCAAACGGACCTGACCATTATGCGTCCAGTTTGTTTCTTCTTCAAAAACCATGTGTATTGCAATAGGTAGCTCTTTTTGCCTATTTGATATTCTGCTAATTCAGGTATGTTCTTATCATCCATTGACTTCACTCATAACCTTTTCTTCAATGTAGTATCAAATGCTTGCGATTGCATCTTGATTAGGATATTCATCAGGTGGTTCAAGTACTGTTCAGCACTCATCCCCAATGTTGGTTCCACCACCAAATATAAAATCGGTGGCAAACCGGCCTTCCTCCAGTATAACAACTCAAATGGCGTTTTTCTCATTGCTGTATGATGACTGATATTAAAGGCAAATGTAACTGAACTCAAGTAAGTCCCCCACGCGGAAGCTCTTCCTGAAACCAGCTTTCTCAGCATCATGGCCAGCATTCTATTCACTCGTTCTGCAAACCCTTTCATTTTTGGCTGGTAGGGTACTGACACAACTCATCTGATCCCCATCATTTTATTCAGTCATGGGATCAAATGAGATGTGAAGTTTGTCCCATTATCACTGAGCAGGACCTGCGGGCATCCACGTCAATATACTACTTGATACAGAATGAACTTCGTGGTGCTGGTAGTGTCTACTTTCACCATGGCCTTCATCTCGACCCATCTCATCAGATGGTTGATGGCAAATATCATATACTGGACTCTTCCTGTGCTCATTATCAATGGTCCTATCATGTCGAAGGACACCATATGCCAGGCAAATCCAGGGTGGACCAGTTAGTATCCAGTTGTATTATTATGTGGCTTGTGCAGCTGGCACTCCACACAACAAGCTAAATAGTTGGCGAAATCATTTTAGATTGACTCTCAGTAGAAGTAATAGCATATATAATTGGTTGTTTTTCTCAGGCCTCCATGCCTGACAACCTTATGAGCGGCCTGAACGATAGTTGCTCTTTCCAATGACATTGGGAATAATAACCACTTCCCGTTCATCTTAAACACTTGTCCATCCATGGTCTCAGTGTTTTCCATCACTTTCCGAAGCTTACCTTTTGATTTCTCAGGGCTCGTTCCCAATTTCTCTGTTGACCATTCTCTAAAATAACTCATCTGCTTGCGGGTATACCATATGAACCATTGGTAACTGCAATAAGCCATCCTCATTCCAGTGAGAAGCCCCCACTTGGTGGACAACCTCATAATCATAAGCCTTAGCTTAAGTTCCCATTGGGCCCGTTGTCTTTCTGGTTCTCTCAAATTGTGGAGCCAATGCAACTAAGAGTGGTCCATCACCAATTTAAAGTGCATTCCATGGATGTACACCCAAAGCTGCTTACAGGTATATATGACTACAAGGCATTCACTATCAGTCACGGTGTAGTTCCTCTCAGCAGATGAGAGTGTCTGGCTCACATACACCATCGGATGTTCATCCCCACTTTCATCTACTTGGCTTAGTATAGCACTAATCACCATCAATGAAGCATCAGTTTGTATAATATCCTCTCAATCAAAATTCAGATATTTTAATATTGGAGAATCTATTAGGTAACAGTGTAGCTCATCAAAGTATTCCTGCGCTTCTTCATTCCATATAAATCCTTTTTATTAGATCCTTCAACAGATGGAATAAGGGCTCAGCTATTCAGGCAAAACCCAAATAAATCTTCTGTAGTATCCGACCATCCCAAGGAACACTTAGATGACTTGAACTCTATTTGACACAGCCATCCGCTCTATGGCTTCTATCTTCTGGGCTTGCGGCTGCAATCCACTAGAGTTAATCACAAATCCCAGATATTCCAACTCTTTTTTAAAGAATTGACAATTCCTCAGCTTAATCTTCAGGTTAGCTGTGGACAGTCACTTATATACTTCTTTCAAGTGGTGTAGATGATTGATAAACATCCTACTGAACACATTGATATCAGTTATATATACCAGGACGCACAGAAACTTCAAGTCTCTCATTATAGCGTCCATGGCCCTCTGGAACGTTGTAGGCGCATTTCATAGACCCTTGGGCATTGTGGGATCCGCTAATGGATGCCACAAATATTTTATTAAAGTGAGATATTTACTTTTTTAATAAAGTTATTAAATAGCACTTAATAAAGTTTTTATGTTTTTTATTATACAGGCAGGGCAAAACCAGAAAAAGGTCCCTTTCTTGATACTAGTTTTTCCTATTTAAACTAGTTTGACTTTTGAGACCAAGGGTATTTGAGGCAAAAGAATGCAAAGCTCAGTCTTCCAAATAGGGAATATAGGTTTTCAGCCTATCAGATTGAATATATTGTTTTTTTGAGGCAAAACCAACCCAAGTGGTAATTATTTGATGTATTTTATCCAATTACCATCGAGTAAAATCTTTTCACCTTGGCGGTGGGCTGACTAATGTGGTAGTGATTGGTTAATCCTTACCCTATTATCATCGAGTAGAATTGTTGCACCTTGGGTGGATTCAGATCCGAGTGGTAATGATTTGTTCATTTTGTACCCAATCAAGAATGGGTAAAATCTTTTTACCTTGCGGAGGTTTGGATCCATGCAATACTGAACACCTCAGATTTGGCTGAGAAGTTAAAATAAACCTATTATTAGTTTTTACCTTTTTAGGCCAATTTTGATTATAATCCTTATTTCTCCAATAGTCAGAATTCCACCAAGAATCCACTAGGGTCTTTTCGCCTTTGATACTCCTATTGCTAATAATTACAATATTATTTGAAGTTTGGGCAGGTGATGGGCCAATCATGGTAGCAGATTCAGAAGCACTCATCTCTCCTCCAACATTCTTTCTCCTAGGTCGAGAAAGTGAATGTCTGACAGGCATCCTCAAGAATGTTGGGAGGGGTGTAGGGTCATAGGAAGCGGCCATGTACCCAGTTTATGATAATTCCGGTGGCCAGAGACTTTATAGATTACTCATTTCTTCTCTTATAGGTGATGGTGAATGGCCCCTCCCAGATTGATCCAAGTTTTCCACTTTGAGGAGTTATGCGATTATGGTAATATAAAACCCTATCCGACACTTAGAATGAAGGTAGGGGAGCCCAAAGCTCATTGGCAACTTGGCCTTCTTTAGTGACCATTTTGGTTAGGTTGGTCATAGCTTCTGATTGAAGCTGAATGATGCATTTAGCTAACCTTCGCATGGCTTTCTCAGGTTCCTCTCCTCTAGAGAAGACATCCTTAGATAACAGAGCAGGTATGCCCGGTTCCCTGCCATATAATACTTGGAAAGGGGACATTTTCAGAATTTGATGATAGCTAATTCTGTAAGCCATTAGCGCTTGGGAGATAATGATCCCAATGAAGGGGATCAGATTTAGCCATTTTCCTTAAAATAGAAACCAGAGTACCATTTTCTCGCTCCACTGTCCCATTGGTTGATGGGTTATATGGAGATGAGAATAGTTGCTGGGCTCCCATGGAAGTAGCCAGGATTTCAACTACTCTGGAGGTAAAATTTTTCCCTTTTTCGCAGAGTGATACTTGAGG
Source organism: Massospora cicadina (assembly GCA_022478985.1). NCBI lineage: Eukaryota > Fungi > Entomophthoromycota > Entomophthoromycetes > Entomophthorales > Entomophthoraceae > Massospora > Massospora cicadina. The sequence continues at coordinate 125,142 of JAKSZP010012052.1, forward strand.
GCACCCTGTTGAGTGAAAATATTTTGGTGGAGAAAGGAAGCAGTGGCCTTAGCAGTTTGAGCCAGCAACGCCACAGCTTTAACCCACTTCGTGAAGTGGTCAATGCCTACCAAAATATACCTGTTTCCACCTGTGGTTTGAGGAAGCGGCCCTACTACGTCCAAGCTTATTGTATGATTTGGCTGTTGTGAGGTAGTCAGCTGATATTGATATCCGGTCTTGAATTAAGACTGCTTCTTACACATAAGGCAAGCATCCAAGACTTTGACAATGGCTTCCATTATTCCTTCCCAGAAGTATCGATCCTTTATCCACTCATAGGTTTTCTTTGCTCCTCCATAGCCTAAGGTTGAATGAGCTTCCAGGATGACAGTACACGTTCTGAGGGTCGTAGGTAAGGCAACCACTTTTCCCCCAATGCTTGTACAACTTCCCGCTATCCACTTTAGTGTTATGGGAGAGCTGGGCCAACATCCTCTGTACAGGCTCATCTTCATCTTCCCAGTCATTTGGGGCCATTAGAAGATCATACAGCCACTCCGCTTCACTGTTATCTAGGTGGAGGATGGGCAGCCAAGTTAATCCATCAACATTCATGTGGAGGGTTCCAGCGTGATGTTCAATCTTCATATCATAATGCTGGAGCTTTAGAGCCCAGCGAGCTAAGCGCCCCGTAGGATCCTTCATATTTATAACCATTTTAAAGATGCGTGCTCCATGATCACAGTGAAAGAGGTCCCATATAAGAAAGGGCGGTAATGCTTCACTGCGAGTAGAACGGCGAGACATACCTTCTCAGTAACACTATAGTTGCGTTCGGCATTTGATAGCATTTTGTTAAAATATGAGACAGGATGATCTACCCTTTTTCATCTAATTGGGCTATGATGGCCCCGACGGCATAATCTGAAGCATCTGTAAACATGATAAATGGTTTTCCATAATCAGGATGCCTTAGGATAGGCCGTTTTTGCAGCAGTAGCTTCATTGTTTCAAATGCAGCCTTCTGTTCAGTGCCCCATTGAAAAGGGATATTTTTTTTAGTAAGCGAACAAGGGGCTTGCTGAGTTGGGCAAACTTAGGGATGAACTGATGGTAATACCCCATCATCCCTAAAAATACCTGTATATCCCAAAGGTTTTTGGGGGGATGCATACTGGCAATCGCTTCAACCTTATCTTGTATGGGTTGGATACCCTCTTGAGAAATGGTATGTCCGAGGAAATTCAATTTCTTTTGAAAGAACGAACACTTTGAAGGCTTTAATTTGATAGTGGAGCATCATAAGCGTTGGAATACCTCTTTTAAATGATCAAGGTGTTCGCTAAAGGTATTTGAGAATACAGTAATGTCATCAAGGTAGACAATAACGCAGGTTAAATTGAGATCTTGCAAAATGGGATCCATTGCACGCTGGAAATAAGCAGGTGCGTTGCACAACCCTTGGGGTAATCGCGTGGGTTGGAAAAGACCTTCACTGCATATTAACGCGCATTTCTCTTAGTCTTGAGGAGATAGATCCATTTTCCAATAACCACTGGCCAAGTCCATGGCAGAGAAAAAGTTTGAGCCTGAAAGCTGGGCCAGGGCATCGTCAATGCGTGGGATAGGATAGCTATCCTTTTTTGTATGTTTATTTAACCTGCGGTAATCCAAGACTACCCGGTGACCTCCGCTTTTTTTCTTAATTAGTAAAAGGGGGGAGGACCAAGGGCTTTGTGAAGGAACTAATAACTTCGCATCTAATAGCTGCGTGAGTTCCATCCTCATTTGTTGTTCATCCACCTTTGACTTAAGATAAGGTTTTGACCTAATGGGATGGGCATCACCCACATTGATGGAGTGACACCAGCCCTTCATGTGGCCATAATCAGTGTCCAACTTTAAGAATATATCATTATATTCACCCAGAAGAGTTTGCACTTTCTCCAACTCATCTGAGGTCAGCTCCTCCGAAATATGGACGTCTGGCAAGATACATACCAGGTTATCTGTGGGAAGGCCTAAATCTGCCATCGAGCCAATAGAGTGGATTTGTTCAACTTCCTCCACAGGGAGTAAAAACCCTCGGCCCAACTCCTGGTGCTTTCTTGCAATTATGTCCTTTTTGGTGAGGTTTCTCAGCAATAGAGTAATAGGCCTCTGATAGGCTGGGTCTAAAACGCCAGGCAATACCCGAGGCTCAAAAGTGCTAACTCCGTCAATGCTTAAGAGAAGTAATAAGCAGTGGCGTGGGATATGGAGTGTGACTTTCGTGTCAACCACTCGTTGTTCACCTGGCTTATTCACCACCTCATCTGCCGCATAGAATGAAATACCATCACTAGCCTCAACTGAATCAGGCAATTTATTAATGTTGCGCTCAGAAGTGACATAATGTAAAGACAAAGCGGAAGAGGGGTATTTAACCAAGCAAGTGTAGTCATTCTTGACGGGTCCTTTGTTGGATAAGATTGATGGAAATTCGTAGTTCATTAAAGATAGGAACCCTTGCTTCAGGTTGATGATGCTGTCATATTCGATCATAAATTGAGTACCTACGAGCATATCATAGGAGTTATTATCTAAGGCCACAGTGGGGGCCAATAGGATAAGCTTCCCAATGCGTATGGGAAGAGAAGAGTAAGCGCCAAGAGCGCGGGTGTTGTTTTGGCCTGCAGTTCCAAATTCCTTGATACAATCCAAGTCAGGCATCAATTTAATCTTTTTATCAGCCGAGATGAAATTACATTTATAAAGAACCTGTAAACAGGATAGCCATTACCTGGACTCTGTGAACAACTACTTCAACCTTGGTAAGTGTGCTTCCAAAATTTTCCAATAGCGCTAAGACCTCCTTGAGATGAAAAGTGGAGGTTAATTTGCGTGCAGTCTCAGGGTGAGTCTCCATAATAGATTGCATGGTATGCCTTCGCTGTAAAGGGTGAATTAGACTTGATAGGAGCTGATCAGCATCGCTGGCTGTGTCAATAGTTTCCATACAACCTACAACTTGACAGAGGTAAGCTTCCTCATGTATAGTGGTTTCATCTACTCCTTCGGCGTTTAGGCGATCAGGGACCTCCACTTCCGCAGGAGCTCCCAATAAGTAGTATCCAGCATCATTGTAACCCCCCTCAGAGTCAGCGCCCAAGGTATTCTCAACCATGGGCAAAGTTGTAACTGAAATGAGGGATATAACCCTAGAGCACGCACTTGTTGGCTGAGTGGGAAGAAAACCCTCAGTAGGATTCTCTGCTTTTCGTTGCACTGAAGCTGCAGATGTTGCAGAGAGGGTAGGCCTAGGTGTCCTCACTCCCAATGGTTCAATAAACTGTCGCTCTAGCTTTTTGAGATGGGATAAAAGCTAGCTAGTTGCTTCTCAAGAGCAACTAGTCGGAATCCAGGAGAGCTGCTCACGTTTGCAGCCTCCATTACTTATTTAATACTTTATCAAAGTATTCAGGGGGATCACCCCCCTGTAGTGAGCACCAAAATGGGATTCACTAATGGATGCCACAAATATTTTAATAAAGTGAGATATTTACTTTTTTAGTAAAAGTATAAAATAGCACTTATTAAGGTTTTTTATGTGTTTTTTATACAGGCAGGGCAAAACCAGAAAAAGGTCCCTTTCTTGATACTAGTTTTCCTATTTAAACTAGTTTGACTTTTGAGACCAGGGGTATTTGAGGCAAAAGAATGCAAAGCTCAGTCTTCCAAATTAGGGAATATAGGTTTTCAGCCTATCAGATTGAAGATAAAATATTTTGAGGCAAAACCAACCCATGTGGTAATTATTTGATGTATTTATCCAATCACCATCGAGTAAAATCTTTTCACCTCAGCAGTGGGCTGACTTCTGTGGTATTGATTCGTTAATACTTACCCTATCATCATTGAGTAGAACTGTTGCACCTCGGGTGGGTTCAGATCCAAGTGGTAATGATTTGTTCATTCGTACCCAATCATCAATGGGTAAAATCTTTTCACCTTGTGGAGGTTCAGATCCATGCGATACTGAACACCTCAGATTTAGCCGAGAAGTCAGAGTAATCCTATTATTAGTTTTTACCTTTTTAGGCCAATTTTAACTATAATCCTTATTTCTCCAATAGTCAGAATTCCATCAAGGATCCACTAGGGTGATTTTCGCCTTTGATACTCCTATTGTTAATAACTACAATAATACTTGAAGTTTGGGCAGGTGATGGGCCAATCATGGTAGCAGATTCAGAAGCACTCATACCTCCAACATTCTTTCTCCTAGGTTGAGAAGGTAAATGTCTGACAGGCATCCTCGTTGGTTGGTATAGCACCTGTGTGGTAATAATCACGCATTTTTCTTGGTCTTCTCTTGACAAATCAATTTGGCAATATAGTGAGATCAGATCTATTCAGAGAAATACTTTGCTTCTCAAAAAATGATCTAGTGCATTGTCAATTCTTGGTAGGGGATACAAATCCTTCTTAATAATCTTATTCAGCGTTCAGTAGTCAATCATCACCCGATTGGAGCCATCCTTTTTCTTCATAATTAGAATCAGACTCACCCAGGGACTCGACAATGGAACTAGAAGCCCATGCTTCACTAGTTTGCTGTCTCATCTTCCACTACCGCTTCAGCCACTTTTGATCATTGGATTGGTCTCATTCTGATTAGCAAATTTCCATGGTGTCAACTTTGTGTATCACAACCCTTGCACACTCCAAATTGTGGTTATCCTGAGAAAGTACTTCCCAATAATTTATGAATAATTCAAGCACCTCCTCTTGATGGGCTTCCATCAGATCAGTGATTTGCTCTTGATCAACCAATAGATTGATACTCTGTTACCCCAGCTGGTAATCCCATCTCATCAAGAGTCCCAAAATTGTGAAATCTCCTCAATTCGGCTTTGGGACTAGATGAACAAACATGATGATCTGATTTTTCCTATTCTTTATCAATTTTTTACTTAAATTCGCCAGGAGAACTTGAATTTCTTTATGGATCAGTATTATTATTCCAGGAGCCACCCATGGCTCTAATCTAAACTTCTTCCAGGGACTTCTGATCTCCCCATACAACAGCTCAGGTATCTCCAATGGTAACCCCATGTTGACTATCATCTGCGATCCTGGTGGTAGGGTCTTCTCATTCTTGATCCTCAGTGGAATTCCTCGGTTCTCTAGGATTTCCATTAGCATTTCTTGTTGCTTCCATCAAACCAAATGGTAATAAATCAGGACAATACCATCATTGTGTATTAAATTAATGAAGTTGTTTCTCTTATTCAGAGGAGCTTCACCATCCTTCTGATATACCAATGATAACGTCTGACCCAATATGGTCAACGTATTATCCTTGAAGTTATGTTTAACTCTTTACTTTCCTAGAAATTTCATCCCAATCAGAATGTCATAGTTTTGGTTGGCCAAAACTATTGCTGGCGCAGATACCACCAAGGACCCAAATTTTAGTGGCAAGCGCTATATGCTCCACATGAGATGGTGGTATTTGGCCCAGCTGTCCCATACTCCTTCTTATGTTCCAAGTCCGGAGAGATCTTCATCCTCTTTACCAGCTTGGTTGAGACAATGTTGATGGGCACTCCACTGTTGACAATTGACCTCACCCACACTCAATTCACTTGGATGTCTATATACATACACTCAGATTATTGTAATATAGTGTTTGCTGAGTGTATAGCGGCATTATTAGCCAGATCAAGGGTGTGAATAATATGAACTAATAATCCAGGAACTGATTCCTTTATCATGCTGAGGGGGATCAACAAATTGGCCTCGCCTAATTGAACTTCAGACAATTCTTCAGGATTCTCAATGGTTCGAATCTTGTCTGCCAGTTGTTGGGTGTATGGCTGGGCAATTTCCCTGATTATCTCAGGGTAAAATTTCTTTGCCCCAGATCTGGTAACTGCGTTTATGTCCAAATTGACCACTTTAAACAGTTGATCCTATACATCTTCATCCACGAACAGATTACTGATATCAATTTCCTCAGTAATGATGTTGGTAGAAACAGGCTTCACCGCAGCTCTAGATTGTTCCCCATCTAGGATTCAGGCCCATTTCCCGATTCCTTTGTGGCAGCCAACTCTTTTGCCTGGACCACGTTGATTCAATCCTAAGCTTCTTACAGTGCACGGCGAAATGTCCCTTCCCACCACATTGGTAGCAGACCTTTTCCTTCTTATTCAACCATCTGAATTCTTCAGGCTTATTCCCCAACATGGTTCTGTTGTTCATCTCTTTAGCACCTTCGTTCTCCTTCATGGTATTTGACTTGCATACTGGATTAGATTTAAAACTTCTGTTTGGACATCAAAGATTGCTCCTAAAAGTTTCAAATTATCTACCACTTGAGACTAGTAAATTTCAGTCATGAACATGGAAGACATCATTGGTGCAAATTTGTGATAAGGCCAAAGGGCCACTTGTTAGGCAATTCTTGCATTGAAGTTGTCCAGTACCTTTGCTTTAAACAGGATTTTTACTCCTGGTAAAACGATCTATGAATCTTGCTAGAGACTCATCTTTATGGAACTGAATTCCCATAAACTTCTGTTTGTGCTTTGACATGTGCATTGGACTCCCAAATTCCTTCATCATGGCCACCTTAGCCTCTGCATATTACCAGCTGTCCCCCTCCAGGTGGAGTAACATTAAGTTCTGACAGTTGGTTTCTAGGCAATTCATGACAGTCAACGCCTTTTGATAATCACTTTGGCCATACATGATTATATCAAACAGTCAGAAAAATTCTGGGGCATTATTATTATGGAACATCAGCAATTTTGGCGTTGCCTTAAATTCCTCTGAGTTATCTCTAGCTGAATCTCTAGGTTCGGCTACTTGGCTCAAGAAGGAGTGACTTTGGACATCATCTCCAAAATGGCAGCAAAAGTGGGTGGCATGTTTCTTGGGGTATTCGACTTCCTAATTATTGTACAAGGACTTCTTTCTTTGGCATCGCTTGCTGCAAATGGCTCACAATCACATTTGTGAGTTTTAAGTTTCTTAACCTGTTTGATCAGTTGCTCTATATCAGCACTGAAATTTCTAAAATGAACGTGATCTACTTATCGCTCCTTTTTCAAATATAAGACCTCTTAAATTAGGTTCCCGTCTTTCTTCTTTAACAAAGTTACGTTCCTGAGTAATTCATTCCCAAAACTTGCAAAATTATTGTTCCCTTCCTCCATCTTGGTGACACATCCTTCCAAGACTGCGAATTCCTGATGATCTGCTGAGTTTAGTGCATTCTGATTTTGGTGGCTAACTTCATCCATAGTTTTCATAACTCGTCTTTGTATGGCATCCTTATAAGTTCTTCTACTTAACTACACCCATGTAGTGAGCACCAACTTGTAAAAATTTATTGGTCTTGTTATTATCAGTCAATAACCCCAATAAACTTATTACTGCACAGGTTCAGTTCTTGTAAACTTTGTCCAAGTTGTATAGTATTTGATATTATTAGTTGATAATAATATGAAGACTATTATCCGTAGTTGAGTAGAATTCTTAGATCTCATCCCAATGCTCATCTAGTATTCCCGCTCAAAACACTTGAGATGTCTTGATATAGGGACTAATTCCCTCATTCTGTCCAACCCAATCTTCTATGAGATTCCTTGGTAACAGTCTCTTCAGTCCAACACACAGTCAGCAGTAATTCCAGATTGTTTCTTCTTCTTTTCTAGATCCCTGCTCAGATCTTTACTCTTTTCCTTGAGAGTCTTCCAATTATTGCTCACACCAATAATACCCTTGAGAAGAATAGAACAATTGAAAGCTGATAAAGTTTACTACTTTAAACTATATACTGTATGAAGATATAGAACTATATAACTCTGTTATAAAACTCGGTTTTTTATTATAAT